>QANU01022028.1:740124-752442 GCA_003254905.1 Nissolia schottii
GGTCCACATCTTTAAAAGATCTCAAATGATGGTGATATGTATGTTTCAGCACGGTGTCTCACACGTAAATTAAGTACAAATAAACATTTTCTTTTATGCAAAAAGAAAAATAATGCTATGATGACAACAACATTCGTCTGAACATATTTGTTTGCATTACTTTTATGTGTCGGTCTTTTATGTGTTTGGACGTTACTCTTGTTAATTTGTTTGTTTATTTGTGTTTAAAGGTTTGTTTAGTAAGTTTACGTTCTTCTATGATCCACCCTACACCACAAGGTGCTTCAAACACATGACTTATGGGGTGCATTTAAGACAACACCTTATAATAAATGTTTGTTTTGATATTTAAAGTTGTACACAAGATTTCATTTTTAGCTTTTGAGATACTGTAGTTAATAACTTAGTCTATAAAATTGTAAAACGTGATTTAAGTTTTTAATTTAGCTTTTCTTTCCTCTAAGTTGTAAATTGTTCAATTTAATAAGTTTTCAATTTAATATTTAAACTTTACTATTAGTAGAACTAACTAATCCAACTCAAGATATTGTAACTGTCCCTTCTACCATAGGTTTTTTCTTTCTCCGTTTTGAAACCGAGTTGAATTAATAATTTAATAATACACATATAACTTTAAAGTATTTTTCCCTTTCAAATTATGTGTCTAACATTAATTTAGATTTTTAAATTATTTGTGCATCTCTTATTTTAATTATGATGTATTAAATAATTTTTTTCAGTTATTGGGTACTAATGATGCACTTATAATATTAATTATCTCATTGAAAAAATATTAAATACTATTTCTTTCGTTACATAATGGTAGTCCACTTCACATTTTTAAATTTATTTATAATTTAATGTATTTGAATAATTCATTCATAATTTAATTTATTTAGACACATATTTAAATACATTAACTTATGAATAAATTTAAAATGGCAAAATTTACTATCATTATAGAATGGATTGACTATTTGCTTTTCATTTTCAAATGCATTGTACTCGCACTCCGTAAAACATGAATAGTGTGCATTTTCTTAATGGGGAGGCAATATTTAGAGTATTAATGACTTTACAAATGTAATGGTTAATTGAATATATCTTTCTAAACAAGGGTAATACGGCACATTAAAAAAGTTGACATTACCAATATTAAGATCTGTGTTTCTTTTAAGTGATGACAAAAGTGAAAAAATAAAATAAAGGAGTAACAAATGAAATGAAAGTCAAAAGAATAGTTTAGTAAACAATTTACATTTCATTAAATGTTTAATTCAATTTAATAATTTCTTAACCAAAATCCTTCATAAAACCTACGCGTAAAAAACTAAAAAACGGACCAATGGAGTTGTAAGCAGCGCACATGGTTTGCTTTCCTTCCCGAGTCTAACGAGTTCAAGACATCATAGACCATTGTAAAAACGCTCAAACAAACAACAACTTTGCGCCTCTTCCTCCTCCTATTTTTTTTTAATTGCCCGCTCAATTTCAAGGCTTGGTCTTAGGTTGATCCGAGTTACGCACCTGTGGTGAGTGAGTCTCTTAGCGAAAATAAATGCCGTCTTGAAATTGAGGCTGTTTAAGCGATAGCAAATTGATTATCACTCGGACCAAGTTGATTATCACGGACCAACCCCAACCCCCGTTGGTTTCTTCCTCCTCCTATAAAATCCCCTGCACAACACTCTCTCCTTCCAATGCGTCAAAAATCCTCACACTGACTCGCGCGCACACACCCCCATGGCGCAGCAACGCAGGAGCGGTTTCTCGCTTCTCCTGCAACAATTCCTGGCGCTCCTAAACAAGAACCTCCTGCTCTCGTTCCGCAACAGAAAAGCGACGCTGCTCCAATTGCTGTCCCCTCTTCTCTTCATATTCCTGATATTCGCGATCGACAGGGCAATCAGGGCTCAGTACTCGACCACCACTTACTACAAGAGCCTCGACGACCCTCCGCGCCACCCTTCCCCTCCGATCCCTCCCTGCGAGGACAAGTTCTTCGTCAAAACCCCCTGCTACGATTTCGTCTGGAGCGGCGAAGGGAGCAACCCAAAGTTTCGAGCCCTTGTTGACCGCATCATGAGCAACAACCCTGGCAGGCCTATACCTCCAACCAAGGTATGTGCATGTAGACGAATTGCTGATAAATTCGTCTCGAAAAAGAGAAAAGGAAAGAAAATGAGCGCTTCCCACATAATCTCTTAAGAATTAAAAAAAAAAAAAAATGAATGTGCGTGGAGAAATTAGCCTATCAGAAATTTTTTTTTCCGTCGGAACATATTTGTCTCGAAAAAACCAACGCCCATCGGTAAGTGGTTCGAGAAGAGCTTGAGCCCATTGTTGGCCCATCCAGCTCTATCCGTGGAGTCGTGGAGTCAAGGGAGCTTTAAATATTTACGGCGGTGATTTCAATAAAAAACTATTTTTTTTCTCAAAAAATTTATCAGAAAAAGAAATAGAAAAAATAAAAATATATTTGTCTTGAAATAGTGATTAATTTGTCCCACTTAAGGGATTATTCTAATATATTCTATTTGTTAGGGACAGATTTGTCCTTGAGACAGAGGAAGCACAAACATTAGAAATAAAATTATGATTGGAGAAGAGGACAAAGATGAAAGAACCTATAATTGTCGGTGTCATTATGATAATTTTCAAACTAATTTTTGTATATCTATGATGGAGTTATAGTGGACATATGTCTTTAACTAAACCCTACGTTATTGACCAATCTGGAACTTTACTCTTACAATTTTTCATTCATCCTTCCTTTTTTTTATTCCAATAGCGTCTGTCCTCTTGTTTTAGGGACTATTTTTGGGTTAGCTTATTTTGAGAGAGCGTAATGAAAGAAAAGCATTTGAATTGTTCAAAGACAAACATAGTTTGAGACTAATTAAGGGTTGGTGGCTTATTTTATGTATATAATCGCTTATCATCAATTGTTATCTTCGAGAGCTTCTATGAAAAAGTAGAAATAATTAATCAAATCCAGACATACTTTGAGATTTGGGACCAGTGAAGTTTTGTGCAACCAGTAAGTGCAGCTGCATTCTTAATCAGAGAACTGAAGTTAGAACCTTCAATAAGACAGTTTAGTTGCGACAGTGCTCGAGGGCAAGTCTTCTAGGAATGCTAATGTGTGAGTCTCACAAATACCAAAGTAAAGCCAGAAATAACTATTATTCTTTGTAGGTTTTAGTTAATTTTCTTTCATTTCAAGATTAATTTTTAATTATCTAATGGCGGTTAATCACACTAAAAACAACAGAGTGCCATAGCAGGCAAATTACAAATGCAGTGTCAAGAGTTGGAATCTTAAATTGAATTTTTTGGAGAGCTTTATTTAACCGCTACATTTAAACCAGAGTCGCGGGAGTGATTTCTTGAAAAGAGCATAGTTTTCTACTTGTCTTTGTGAAAAGAGTCACTGTAGCTGTAAAAGCACGTCATGCAAGAGTTTGGTTATGTGAATTCATGATTCAAGCAGAGGGCATGCTTAAAGGGGAGAGAAAAGAAGAGAGAAGCAGAAGAAGGATTGGAGACATCCTAAGAAAATGTCTCACCATGCCATTTGTTTTTTGTTTTTCAGGTTAAATCTTTTAAGGATAAAGCTGCAGTGGATGAGTGGCTTTTTAATAATCCCATGCACTGCCCAGGGGCTATACATTTCATGGAAAAAAGCAATACTGTCATCAGTTATGGTATACAGACAAATTCAACTGCTGTTCAGAAGAGAGGGAAATATGAAGACCCCACTGCTGCATTTCAAATCCCACTTCAGCTAGCAGCGGAGCGAGAAATCGCGAGATACCTGATTGGAGGTGCCAAAATTTGTTCATTTATTTTACTTATTTGTGATAAAATCTCTTCCTTGAATGATAACATTTTGTTATTCTGTTCAATACCCTTTATATTTCACTTTTAGAAGCTATGATCTAATTGATGACTTGGTAAACATTCAGACCCGAACTTCAGCTGGAATGTCTTTTTGATGGAATATGCGCACCCAGCCATGTCGCCTTTCTCTGCAGTCGGTTCAATAGGCCCAGCATTTTTCCTTGCGATTGCCATGTTTAATTTTGTTCTTCAGATGAGCTCTTTGGTGACAGAAAAAGAGCTTAAACTTCGCCAGGTAAATATATACCCTGCACAAGTAAATGTTCATTTTCATAACCCGATGAAATTACCGTCTTTTTAGAGCCGTAATTATGGTTATTTTCACTCTTTCTGTTGGCACAGGCAATGACTATGATGGGGCTTTATGACTTTGCATACTGGTTATCCTGGCTCATCTGGGAGGCAGTTATCACAGTCATATCATCCCTTCTTATAGTTCTCTTTGGAATGATGTTTCAGTTTCGCTTCTTCTTGAAAAACAGTTTTCTGGTCCTATTCGTTTTGTTCTTCCTATTTGAAATCAATATGGTGAGAATATTTTTTTGGGTTTCTTTTAGTTTAACCATTTATTGTTCCTGCTTGTTTGGAGGGATATGTCGATTAGGATATTTTTCTGATGCATAATAATAATTCTCTTTCAATTTTAGACTGGCTTAGCCTTCATGCTATCTGCTTTCATTAGCAAATCATCTTCAGCAACAACAGTGGGCTTCTCCATATTTATTGTTGGCTTTGTGACTCAGGCATGAACCCCTTCTAGCACTTTCGGTAAAAACAAGGTTTATTCAATGGATGGAAAAGAAATGGTGCTCATAAATTCTCCTTGTCTTCTATGTTTCCAATTGCAGCTCGTTGTACAAGCAGGATTTCCATATACAGATAGCATCTCCAAGACTTTCCGAGCTATCTGGTCAATCTTCCCTCCAAATCCTTTTGCTCAAGCTCTACAAATGCTCTCGGATGCAGTTGCAACTCCTGAAGATGGTGGCATTAGCTGGAGTAAACGGGGACAATGCCCTGACGATGACGATACCTGTGTGATAACAATCGTATGGAATTATTTGACCTTTAAATCCCAACACCCCAAAATGCAGTTTCAATTAAGAAGCCTTTGGCTTGTTTTTCTCTTCCCATCATCATCGTCAATTGTGTCACTCACTGCTTCAACTATTGCTTAGTATTTCTTCTTTCATTGACAGGATGATATTTATAAATGGCTTGTGGCTACATTCTTTCTGTGGTTTGTTCTGGCGATCTACTTCGACAACATAATCCCAAATGCATCCGGTGTGAGGAAATCAGTGTTATACTTTCTTAACCCCACTTATTGGCTGGGAAAAGGAGGCCAAAAAGTAAAAGGTGAGTGATTATTTTGCAATTTATATTGTGTTCATTATTTTTTCTTGCTTGCTGTTTTTGGCTTAAATCTTCTTCCCCCTTTCCTCATATTGCTTTTGAAGATGGCGGGCTTTGTAGTTGTTGCTCTGTTTCATTACCGCATCAAGAGCATAGTACTCCAGATGACGAAGATGTACTCGAAGAAGAAAACACTGTAAGACGACAACTAGCAGAATGTGTTGTTGATGCGAATGTTGCTGTTCAGATACGTGGCCTTGCGAAGACGTACCCTGGTGCATGTAAAGTTGGTTGCTGTAAATGTAAAAGAAGTAATCCTTACAATGCCGTTAAGGTACAACATTTCCTGATAAAATTTTGGTCTTAGCAGTTCGGTGATCTATAGAAGAAAACATCAGTCATTTGTCTATTTTCTTGCAATATTTTTCGTGGTTGAAGCCTTTGCCTGAGTGGGCTGGGTGCAGTTCTATAACAAGATGGTTGTACGAACTAAGAACATGGAGAAATCTTCTTAACTTGATTCCTTTCTGGATTATTATTATCAATTAGCCTTTCCTCTTTAACTTTTCCCCCTATTTTATTATTTTACCATCTAATGTCCTGCCTATTTCATGTTTCAATATGACAATGTAGTGGACATTGTATGTGGATGATGAGGGATTTTCTATTCTCAAATTGTTTTCAGGGTTTATGGGTGAACTTTGAAAAGGATCAGCTATTTTGTCTTTTAGGACCCAACGGAGCCGGAAAAACTACAGCCATTAATTGTTTGACTGGGACAACTCCAGTAACTGATGGAGATGGTGAGAAAACTTTGTCCCTCTTTCCTCTTTAACTATGTCGACCATTCATTAATCGAAGATTCAAAATGCTTTTCAGTAGTCAAGTGTAGTATATTAACATTTTCAATTCCCTTAACAGCATTGATTTACGGTCATTCCATCCGAACCTCCTCTGGAATGTCAAGCATTCAAAAGATTATAGGAGTGTGTCCGCAGGTGTTTCTCTTTCTCCCTCTCTGTCACTTTTTTCAAGTGTAATGACTTACGAGTTACAACTCTCTTTACTCCTTATTAGCAGACTCACCGATCTTTTATTAAATTTTCTCACTTGTAGTTTGATATCTTATGGGATGCACTGTCTGGTGAAGAGCACCTCCTACTCTTTGCTGCTATTAAAGGCCTTTCCCCGAGTTCCATCAAATCGGTGTGTCTGCTTGGGCCTGCAATTGTTATAGCTTCGTGAATCTTGACCAGAATTTATTTATTTTTTGTAAATTGTTATGCTTGAGTTATGAACTATAATGAGTTATCCTTGCCACTCCTTTTAATTCAAGTTCTTCTGAAAATTATAGATTACCCAGACATCATTGGTAGAGGTCAGACTGACTGATGTGGCCAAAGTGAGAGCTGGAAGTTACAGTGGAGGAATGAAACGCCGTCTCAGTGTTGCAATTGCCCTTATTGGTGACCCGAAATTGGTCATTTTGGATGAACCGGTATGCAGAGCAGGATATTTCCTTGCATGTAATTATGCAATTTGATTGATTACAAGATTCATCTTTCAGTTTTGTTTCTTAGACTACAGGTATGGATCCAATAACAAGGAGGCATGTGTGGGATATAATTGAGAGTGCGAAAAAAGGGCGCGCGATTGTCCTAACAACACACTCCATGGAAGAAGCTGACATTCTAAGTGACCGCATAGGAATCATGGCGAAGGGAAGGCTTCGCTGCATTGGCACCTCAATCAGATTGAAGTCACGCTTTGGTACTGGTTTTATTGCTAACATCAGCTTCTACCATAACAATGTTGAACGCGATCCAGCCAATGGGGATGCAGCTTCTGTAGCATGCCGCGAGGCTGTGAAGCAATTCTTTAAGAATGTAAGATAAAATAATTATTGGTGATTTCAAAGTATTTTCCATGACGACCAAAGGATTGATTTTTTGACCCCTTTAAATATTTTGACAGCATTTAAATGTAGTGCCAAAGGAAGAGAACGGCCACTTTCTAACTTTTGTGATTCCGCATGACAGAGAGGGGCTCCTAACGGTATGCTTTCGTTTTATAGGCTTCATTTATTTGATATAAAGCGGAAAATTGATTAGGTAACCCTAAAACAGGATGGAATGGCCTCTAAAGTGGTCTATTTATGCAGTGAGAGTTCTGCAGATCGCTCCTCAAATGATTTGTAACATTAAATATTTGTTATATTGTCTTATTTTGCTGTTGCTTTTTCCCAAGCAGAATTTTTTCGCGGAGCTCGAAGATAGAGAAGAAGAATTTGGCATATCTGACATCCAGCTTGGCCTGACAACTCTTGAAGAAGTTTTCCTTAATATTGCTAAGCAAGCGGAGCTAGAAAGTGCTGCAGCTGAAGGGAGCCTAGTGACTTTGACCTTAACATCCGGAGAGTCAGCTCAAGTAAGTGCAACTAACCATCTTTTGATTTCAGATATTCTACGGTGAGGTCTGCTATACCTCTCAATAGGTTGAGTTCTAATTACTTGTATTAATTTTTATCACGATGAGCATCCATGTGTGTCTACCTAATAGCTTAAGCTTTTACGAGAGATGGTTCATGACATGGTACCGAAGCCTCTATGACCAAGTAGTCTATAGTTTGATCCTTGCCGCAATATTGTTCTAAATAAAATAAGATGAATTTCTGCACAAGAGAAGTGAGTTTGTGTAGTCCACGCTTCAAGTCCAAAAGGCTCGTGTGAGGGGGCGTGATACATATAAGGTCATTCATGTGCCTGTGCCTAAGAGAGATGGTTCATGGCAAATATAATGTTTATTTATACACTAGTACACTAGTGTATGTGCACATCACACGGTGGAAAACTCAACCATTTGATTTAAAAGCTCACCTCTCCATCCAATTTCTCTTTTGCTTTTCAATTAAGGGTATATTTGGATGGAGGGTTTTGGAGGGAAGACATTTTTTTTTTTAAAAAAAAGTTCAGAGAGTTATGCGATTTTTGTGAAACTAAAAATAAGATAGTAGAAAGGTTATATCATGATGTATCATTTCATTTTTTTTATTTTGAATTCTTAAATTTATGATATATTTTCTTGAAATGAAAAACTGACCTTCCTTTCCTAGTGTGTGTGTGAGTTCGGTTTTGGAGAGGAAGGTTAAAAATTACGACTAAGCCCCTTAAAACCTTTCCTTTCCCTCCTAAACTCAACTCAAAAACACACCCTTAAAAGTAATATGAGTTGCTGTGATGAAAACTTCCCATTTCATGCTGATGAATACAATAACCATGCAGATTCCTATTGGAGCTAGATTTGTGGGGATTCCAGGAACAGAGTCTGAAGAAAACCCAACAGGTTTTATGGTAGAAGTATACTGGGAGGTAGATGATACTGGTGCCTTGTGTATTGCTGGCCACTCACAGAAAGCTCCAGTTCCTCCTGGTGTTCAACTATCATCTCCTGCTGCAACACACCGTAGGAATTTACGCCGGTCTGGATCAGTTCGCGGGGTTGTGATCGATCCAAGTCAAGTTAGTTCAGTCAATTTTCAGTGAAGCAGCATACACTGTGTTTTGGGAGATGTTGATACATAGATGTTCATTTTTCTTTTGAATTGTACATGTTTTTGTCACCATCTTGGACTTGCATATAGAATTAGCCATCTCTCCCGATCCTAAGTATATTTATAATGTATAATTAATTAGTTTGTTAAATTTCAGCGATTTGTCTTTATTTTGCTGGTTTATAATTTTAAATTAAAAAATGAATCATGCTACTGAGTAGTGACAGACCTTTTCCGAATAAGAAAGTGCAGAATAATTACATATGATTGGATTGGTGAGTTGAATTAAATAGTACATTTTGCATTTTAATATAAATATAATAATTTAATTTGAAGTTAGTCCGAGTAAAACTTTTTTACACCAATAATCACACAGTAGACAGTACCATATGTGTGATTGTTGAGTTATAAGAGGAGCTCCAATGCTACCCAAAGACCCTTCCCTGTTCTATAGAAGCATAGGGGGACCATGGACGCAATTGATGGAGGAGGGACTGAGGGACGCAGCTTGTGTCCCAAATGCCCCCCAAGGCATTTGCATGGGGACTAAGGGGACAAGTGTCCTTTACAGAGTTTTTTCATAAAAAATTAATGAATGTGTTTGCTGCCGTACAGTTGCACGTTACAAAATTTTGTGAAGGATATAGTGTGTTAAATGCTACCTGAGTGTCATTCACTCATGTCCTGTGAAGGAAGAAACTTCTTTCTCTATAAAACATTTTGGCTCTTAAAACTAAGTACGTAAGAATGTGAGAAAAAATTGAACGATGATATTATTTATGTAATTTTTTTTGGAGTGGTGCTACGTGTACACCAAAAATTTCACTAACTTACAGCTACCAAAGTATTTTATACATCTTGAGCCCACTAATTTGTTTCTCCCAAATCACTAACCCCTCATATTCTGAACAAACCCCTAAAATCTCATATTCTCTCTCAAAATCTCGGATCCTTTCGTAAATTACTAATTCTCACATTCACTTTTCGTCTCCCTAACCTTCCCAAACTCAAAACCAACAAAATTTCTTTCTTCTTCTCCCAACATTCCATACGCCACCCTCAACCCAACCCAACCACTGTCGGAGTCACTACTTCATCTGCCATTCAATGTCACAACTCCACCGCCGTTCAACACCTCGAGTCCATCCTCCAAGACCACTGCAGACCACTGTCACGTTGTCCTCAACTCGCCCTCGATGACAACTCTCTGACCTTAGGCACGAATCTCACGCCACTCTTTGCGCTCCCTTACATTGTCCTTTCTGGCATAACACTCTTCAACAATAGTCACAAAGAACGATTTTAGTATAAATTGTGCATGAGTTTGCTCCTAAATAGTGTTTTAGTTTGTTCAAGATCCTCATTTCGATTTGTTCATGATGGATATACATGTTTGTTCAAATTGAGTTGAAGGGTTTGTTCATACAGGGTATTAGAAATTGTTCAATCTCAGAAAAATGTGTTTGTTCATAGTGAGTTACAGTGTTTAATAGAATGAACAAACCTTTTCATACAAAATGAACAAACTCATGTAACTGTAGTGAACAAACCTATTTAACTATGGTGAACAAACCTACATAATAAGAATGAACACAAACCTACTTAATTGGAATGAACAAACCCCAATACAAATAATGAACAAACCTATTCATATAAAATGAACAAACCTAATTAACTGTATTAAACAAACCTACTTAATTGGAATAAACAAATCCCAATACACGAACTGAACAAACACTTATTACTAAATCGAACAAACACATTTAACTATGGTGAACAAACCTACTTAATTGTAATGAACAAATCCCAATACAAATAATGAACAAACCAGTCCAAATAAAATGAACAAACCCATTTAATTATAGTGAACAAATCTACTTAATTGGAATACAAAAACCCTAATAGAAATAATGAACAAACCTGTTCATATAAAACAAACAAACTCATTTAACTATAGTGAACAAACCTACTTAACTGGAATGAACAAACCAAAATACAACGAATGAACAAACCTGTCCATTGTTCATTGCCAGACAACCAATTTGTGCATTGTTCAATGTATCAGCGCTTGGTCAAACTCAATATGTGGCTTTGTTTAGAAACAACAGAGAATGTGTTGGGCCCGCTGATCAACGTGAGGAAGAGATGATGTGAGCATACGTGATGGAAGACCTGAACACCGTTTGGAGGCGGCGTTTGAAGGATGTGATGGAGGAGGATAGTGGATTTGACTGGTGTCATCAATGATAGTGTAGCGGCGTATGGGCGGCGACATACTTGAAAACAACTAAGGGAGTAAGACAGCGTACGTGAGGCGATGTGAAAATAAAGAGAGAGGGAAATGGGGCGATTGGAGAGAGAAAAGAGAGAAAGATCGTGAGAAATTGGAGAGAGAAAGAACAACTTAAAATATAATTAATATGAGAGAGAAATACAAATCCTTACACGTATAAAAGATTTTTTGCTGTATGGTGGCACCAAATTTGGTATACATATAGACTTTTACATTTTTCTAGGAAGAAATTTTTTTGCCCATTATAAGCACACAATTAATTTGTCTAATTATTGCATCATTGATTCTCCTTATTATGATCTCAACATGACAAAAAAGAAACTGTTGTACAAAACTAACAACAACAACAATCTTTTTCTATCTACCTATCTTCCTCAACGTTTAAATACCATACCAACACACGAAAAAAAAATTAAAATCCTCTCATTCTCTTTCCCAACATATGAGGGAAAAAGAAAGAAAAAATTATTCGCACCCTGGTGTTAGGGGTGTGAAGATAAACCAAAACAAACACAACAATCATCATAAAGTTTTTAGATATACATATTCATTCATTTTGAGGGGGCAGGGGAAATGGAACAGGTGATCTTACTAATACGAGCACTCATCTCCCTCTATGATTTTCTCTAACCACCGTCACACCATCATTGACACCACCGTTGTCACCATCGCCGTCCACCACCACCACACCACTGCCCTCCACCACCACATGCCACCACCCACATCGTCGACCACCCACTACCGCCACAACCGCCACCACCATTGTTTTCTTCCGCCACTTTACCACCACCACCAACAACAACAATCACCACCACGGCACCACCCGCCGTTGCCGCCACAACCACCACCATCAATCACCATTGTTGCCATCACCACCACTTTCCACTAGCCACACTGTCAACCATACACCACAAAACCATTACCACCACCACCGCTCGTCATCGCCACCATCATCCACCTACCACGGTCATCATCACCACCCATTATCACTATCACCACACAACCATTGCCACCACTTACCACCAGTGTCATCACCACAACTTATCAATAGTGCCATCCCACCGCCACCATTGCCACTGCCAACACAACTGTCGTCGTCGCCTCTACCATCACTAGCATTACAACACGCCCTCCAATTTTTATTTTATTGATATTTATTTATTTTTATTTGGAGGGGTACTATGGTAATATATATATATATATATATATATATATA
>QANU01022028.1:752467-794225 GCA_003254905.1 Nissolia schottii
TAAAAATAATTCATATTACCAATAATTTTAAGAGATAATGTGTCAAACACTACCTAAGTGTCATTCACTCATGTCCTATGAAGGAAGAAACTTGTTTCTCTGTAAAACATTTTGACTCTTAAAACTTAGCACGAATAGTGTGAGAAAAAAATTGAACGATGATATTATTTATGTATTTTTGTGAGGAAGAAAAATTTTTCCCCTTCATAAGCACACAATTAATACGCAAATTATTACATAACTGATTCTCCTTATTATGATCTCAACGCGACAAAATAGAAACCGCTTTACAAAACTAACAACCAACAGCAACAATCTTTTCTTGTCTGCCTATCTTCCTCCCACCTTTAAATACCAAAAAAAAATTCTCCGCACCCTGGTGTTGTGGGGGGTGTAAAGATAAACCAAAACAAACATAAGACAAGAATCATCATAAATTGGTCACATATACGCATTCATTCATTTGAAGGGGTGGGTGGGGGAAATGGAACGGGTGAGCGGTTTCCCATTGCTCATGCAACAATGCACGGCCCTCCTAAAGAAGAATCTGTTGCTATCGCTGCGAAACAAAAAGGCAGCGTTTCTCCAATTATCGTCTCCTCTATTCTTCATGCTGCTCATGTTCGCCATTGACAAGGCCTCGACGGCTTCCACCGCGCAACTCTCTTACTTCAGAAACATCAAGGACCCTCAACGAACCCCTTTCCCTCCGATCCCTCCCTGCGAGGACAAGGTCGCCATTAAAATGCCTTGCTACGATTTTGTTTGGAGCGGCGATGGGAACCGCAAGTTTCGCGCCATTGCTAACCGCATCATGAGGAACAACCCTGGCAGGCGCATTCCTCCGTCCAAGGTATTTTTATTTTTTAAAGAAAAATAAGAATTAAAAAAAATTCTTGATAGATAGATTCATCGGCATCTGGAACTTCTATTATGGCGTCGAGGCACCTGCTACCTCGATCGATCGCCCCAACATTGGGTGAATTTTCTTGTATTAATTTATCTTTTAATACATACGACAAATTTCTTGACGAGCATCTTTGAATTATTTTGCGCTTATGATAATTTGTTATGGCTTGTTGAGAGGGCTTTCAGAAAATTTTTAGTAATCAAGAACTGGTTGAGAGAAACAAGAATTTTAATCCCTTTTCCATAAATCCGTAACAAAAACGCCCTTATTTGATGCTAATTAAATCTTGGAGGCATAATAATGCAATTGTGAGTGAGTTGCACTCCTGTTAGCGAGGACTAAAGTTTGTGATGACAGAGATGGTGGTTCGGTTCGGTTCGTTTAGTTGTCACACAGCATTGCCTGATTAAATAAACAAAATAAATAAACAATAGCTTTTTAGATTGATTAATTTTATTTCATTTCAAAAGATTATTTGATTTTTTTAATCTAACGGTAGTAAAATGTCTTCAAGAAAGAAAAAAAGATCAGTTTTCTATTTGTCTTGTGGGAGTAAATGAGTCATGGAAGAGTTTGGCTATGTGAATTCGTGATTCAAACAGATGGGCATTGCTTAAGATGGAGAGAAAAGAATGATAATTGAGATGATCACGCCATGCCTTTTTCTTGTTGCAGGTTAAATCATTCAAAGATAAAGCTGCAGTGGATGAGTGGCTTGTTAATAATCCTACGCAGTGTCCAGGGGCCATACATTTCATGGAAAAAACCAAAACCGTCTTCAGCTATGGCATACAGTCAAATTCAACTGCCACTCCTACCCGTGATGGAAAATATGAGGAAGACCCCGATACTACATTTCAACTCCCACTTCAGCTTGCAGCAGAGCGAGAAATTGCCAGATACCTGCTCAGAGGTGCCAAGATTTGCTCGCTTCTTTGTGATCCAACTCTCTTCCTGATTTATAATTAAATGATAATGTTTAGAGTTTTGTTGTTTCTACTCGTCTGGCGCGGGACTTCGAGCCGACTCATGTCTCATTTATCGTTAGATGGGATCTCGATGAGTTGTGAGCTCCACTCCAACAATAAATGAGATGTAGATCGGCACAATGTCATGCGCGGAGTAAATGCAGTTATTCTGCTCGATACCCCCGCCCTATGTTTCAGCTTTCAGGGTTGTTTTCATGTAAAAGCATTTTTATTTTTATTTTTTATTTTCACATGAAAGTTCTCCGATCAAACAAATTAACCTTTTAAAAAGCTATGATCTAATTGATGACATTGGTAAAAAATTCAGATCCAGGGTTCAGCTGGAACGTGTTCTTGGAGGAGTATGCACACCCATCCGAGAAACCTCTCACTCTAGAGTCTTTAATGTATTCAATGTTTTACCTTTCGATTGCCATGCTCCACTTTATTCTTCAGATGACCAATGTGGTGACAGAGAAAGAGCTTAAACTTCGACAGGTATATCTATATCTATACTAACTAATAGACAAACGTTTTTTCGGTTCTAATGTGCTTTTTTTTTCCTTCAATAATTGTTCTTAATTTTATTTTTACACGTTCAATTCAAATATTATTATTATTATTATTATTAAGAAGGATAATAATCACATTTATATGGACAAAGTAAAGAAAAGAGTGCATACATATGTAAGGCCAAATAATAATATTATGATCATGAATCCTCTTTCTTTAATATTGTTATATGATGTGCCATCTACTGTCATTATCCACCCTACACAACTATCCTCTCACACCCACCCACTTCTCAGACAAACAAAAACAAAGTAACAAAAGTCAGGTAACTTTTTTAAGTAATTATATAAAGTCTTTGTAATTTTTAATTTTCATCGTTCAGGTAAGATTTAAAGATTAATATTTGCTCTTCTCACACATGTATATAAACCACTCCTATGAAATTGCTATTTTGTACAGGTAAAAGCTAACGTGTTTTAACAACAGTTGTTAAGGAGATAAAAGTGGAATGTTTTGAGTTTTTTCATAATGCATTAAAGACTTATAAATTTTAGTTTTCTCATAAAATATTTCCTTTTCTCGTTTCCTTAACACGTGTTATAAGAGCACTTGTTAGCAAAAACATTTTTTTTACTCTCCCCATCCATTTTTTGTTGTCATTTCTCAAACAAAAATTTATCTAAGATTAATTGTCATTTGATTAGATTAAGGAAGTATTAAATACAATTTTTTACACTTATACCCCTTGTTATCTCATATTTTTCATAACACTTAATAATTATAGTATTTATTGCTCAAGGTTAATTTTATCTATACACTTTATATTTTTTTGGTATCTTGTCAATTAAATAATTTTTTAAACTGGAGGGATTATATAATTTAACAATATTCTTACTATTGCTCTTTCGGTCATTGGCATTGGCAGTCAATGAATACGATGGGCCTTTACGACACTGCTTACTGGTTATCCTGGGTCACCTGGGAGGCAGCTATGACGGTTATATCAGCCCTTCTCACGGTCCTCGTTGGAATGGCGCTTCACTTTCCTATGTTCTTGAAAAACAGCTTTGTGGTCGTATTCCTTGCCTTCTTTCTATTTCAACTCAGTATGGTGAGTATATTTTCCTGCAATTCCTTTCACTTAAATTACCATTTATATAACTTCCGCTTGGAATGAATGAACAAGCTGAGACCACTCACTTTCAATTAATTGGAGTATTTTTTATAAGAAATTCTTGTGTAATGGTATATATAAAAACACAACATAGGTTGAATGTATATGCTCTTTAACAACTTACAAAGTGACGTTTGTGTTGAGAGGGCTTATAACTATTAAAATGTTATTCCGCTAAATAATAGTTGTCCCTTTCTTTTTTTTTTTTTTTCTTCTTTTAATAGACGACCATGGGCTTCGCGCTCACTGCATTCATCGGTAAATCATCTTCAGCAACAGCAATGGGCACGGCAGTGTTTATGGTCGGCTCAATCCTTCAGGCACGAACCATTTCCACACTAAAGGTTTTATTGAATGGGAAGAAAGAGAGGGTGATAAATAAATATTAATATGCATGCAATGTTTGTTTTCCAATTATTGCAGTTTGTTACATCATTCGGCATTTATGAAATTGTTAAAGGCAAAGTGATGAAGTACGTAGTTGCGGCGTCATTACTCCCGCCCACTCTTTTTGGACACGCACTGTATTTGCTTTCAGAAGCGAGTTCAGATCCTGAAGGTACTGGTCTTAGCTGGAGTGACGCGTGGAAATGCCCTGTTAAAACGCCTAAATGCAGGTTAACAATGGTACGTAACAAGTTTCATTTCACCCCTGAATTCCCAACCACCTACAATCACACAAAACGGATGTAGAATGAAAAATGAGAGGATTATCCTCACTTATTGCACCATTCATTTACGTCAACATTTTATTTTAACGTAATCATTGACTCTAAATGAATAGAAAGATTGTGAACATAACCATCTTTTCTTTTTAAAGAGGAGAATTTCATATATAGAAAAAAAGTGGTGGGATTCACACAAAAATTTTAGAACATGAAAAATACCTCATTCCTCAAATGAACTAATTTGAAAGTTGTTTAAAAAATAAACTAATTTTCTTATAAAGGGAGTTAATTTAAATCGACTCCCGTTTTACATTTTTTTTTAACAGGAGTCGATTCAAATTGACTCTTGTAATAGAATTTCTTTTTTAAAAAATAGGATTAAATTAAATTCGATCGACTCCTAAAGGAGTCTATTTGAAGCGACTCATTTAGAAAACAAATCCAAAAAAATATACTCTTTCTCACTATGTACCAAGGTTTAGGAGAAAAAGTAATGTTAGGTCTTTTTTTGTTTAGTTGTTGTTACTAACTTTATTATTTAGGAGAAAAGTAATGTTTCATTGTATGATATGCATGTTTATGGTCTGTTTATGAATGCGTTTTGTTATTATTTATTATGTTGTTTTTTGTTTAGTTGTTATTACAAACTTTATTCTTTATACATACGTAAACAAATTAATCATAAAGAAAAAAAATTCAATGAAATGAATCACATAATAAAGTAACACTTTATAAAGTAACATACATAAAGTTACAAAAATAATTACATAAAATTACATACAATATATACAAAACCAAAATAACCTATCGGGGGCATCATCATAGTGTTGACCTCCTAGGACATGATATTTTCCTCCCGTGTGTTATGTCAGCGTGCGTCTCGGACGACTCAACGGCGTGGATGTTGCTGCTAAGCTCCCCCGGTTCCTATCTTCACCTTGTGATCCCAGTGGAGACGGTGGAGGAGATTTTGCCTGCTCCAAGGTGCCAAGAAGATCCTGCTCCATGGCGGTCAGGTCCGGGGGGGGGGAGTGCTGGACCCAACACTAGCACCTGATGGGGGGATGATAGCAGCAAGAACCGTTGAATTTACTCCACATTCACGTTGGTCCCCAAGTGAAACACCATAGCTAGCTGTTTACGTGTACATCGCAAACAATGCTCATTAGGTTGTTATCTGCTTTAGTTGGGGTTACTTTTAGCCCCTACTTTAAGGTTCACAATTATCTTATACTTGAAAATATGGACCATTTTGAAACTTTTTCATTATATATATACGATATAAAATATGAGCCTCGTGTCAGATAGAATTTATAATGCAAACGTTAAAGCTTTATACTTAACAGATAACTATTCAAACATAGCAACGTCAAACAATAAGCAGACAAGTGGTTCATAACATGTATTCACAATTATTTACATAGGTAATATCATAGTTAATACATACATGAAATTTCTCACAGAAGTACAATACATAAATCATGCTAACGAAGGGCTAATTGTAACGTCCTTGTCCTAGTTCTTACTGTTCTATTTCCCGATTCCTCTTCTTCGAGGCTGCCACTTTGTGTATCAAGCTGAGGTCCTGTCCTGCTCACCTGGAACCATAAAGGAGCGGGTATGAGAACTCTGCGTTCTCAGTGGGAAACCTTGGTCATCGCAACTCATTTTCTTGTCTCCATTATGATTCCGCGACTCAGGGGTCTCTAGGTGTCACGGTTATGCTACATCCCTACTAGTTATTAATATCCTTGCTAGTCCTGAGCAGCTACCTATATTACTAAGTGTTTGAGGGAATCTAATCTTTTCATTCCTAGGTCTTCTACTTCCTACCCTAGCTCCTAGGGAGCAAATTCTAAATCAAACATTCATCATTCATCACTCATATTTGATGCTCATATCGCCTGCTCGTCATATACCCACCCAGGTATCACCGCATTTACATCTGCCTCGTTATATGACATCTAAATAAACTGCAAAATTAAAATAAAACATATTTTAATCTCAACCATAGAACAAACGTATCATAAATGAACTGATAGTTGAAAACATAGAAAGGTAATTTGTTTGGCTTACCTCGTATATTTGGTCAAGCTAGCCACGATAAGCAACTAGTCAATCCTCCCTCATTGGCTTAGTGGTTATCTTAATATGACGCCATTTGCATGACAAAAATACAATTTTGTGTTAGAAATTAATAATTCAAATACATTAATATTCATCTGCTGAAAAAATAAACTAAAACATTCATGCCTACTCTGCAACCAACGGGAACGTAGTAATTCTAGCAGGACGGGTTAGTAGGGCATTCTCATCCATGCCGAGCAGATAAGCAGCATAGCATAACCTCCAAATTCAGTCACAATGAGTGGTCCGGTCTCCTGTCCATTTGGTAACAACCCGAACTTTAATGGGAAGACTGAGTATCACTGCGACATCTTCTAGTGTGACTGTGCACTCTCCATATGGTAGATGGAATGTGGGGGTCTTGGGACGCTACATCTCTACTAGGGAATTGACCAATGCCTTTGGATTTAAACGCACTAAAGGAGTTTATTTGAATTGACTTCTGTGTAAGTTCTATTTATGCTAGTAATGTAAATTGATAAGACAAATGTTAGGTTAGTGTAGGTCAAAAATGAGAGTATAGATTTATAAATAAATAGATAAATAATTTTTTATTACAGGAGTCAATTTGAATCGACTCCTATTAAAAAAAAAGTAAAACGGGATTTGATTCAACCCAACTCCCTTTATAAGAAAATTGATTTATTTTAGAAACAACTTTCAAATTGGTTCATTTGAGAAATGGAATATTTTTCATGTTTTATTTCTAGAATTTTTCCGGGATTCACCATACCCTTTCTCAGCCAATGCTCTGTGCATTTTAGGGTTTCCTACTTGTGTTACTGCTTCAACAGTTACTTAGTATTTCCTTCTTTCATTGACAGGGTGGTGTTTATGGTGGGTTTCTGGGTTTATTCTTTGGGTGGTTTCTTTTGGCCATCTACTTTGACAACATAGTCCCGAATATAGCTGGTGTGAGGAAATCATGTTATTACTTTCTTTTTCCCGGTTATTGGCAGGGAAAAGGAGCCCAACAAGTGAAAGGTGAAGTCATTATTTTTGTTAGGGCAAATTGCAACGACACACCCTTTTGAGGCTTACCAATATGGCACTTCACTTCAAATTAGAGTCAAATGAAAAATTCTTACACAAACGCAAATCTAATAGATTTAAATTTAGGCACACTGACAATTACATGTATACAAGTCTACTAATTTTTTGTTGGTGCGTTTAAATCCAAATTATTATGTTTATACCTATACAAAATTTTTTTCGATTAAAAATCGCACCGCACCCCCAAACTAGAACTAAAAGTAGACTCTACCCTATTTAATTTAATTAAAGTAAATCGTTACACACATTTACATTTAATGCACTTTTTTTTTAACCCTGCTATTTTAAGTTGTGTTCACTATTTCTTTCTTTTTTTCTCTTCTTGATTCTGCCTCTTTCCTCATATCTCATCTTGGCTTTTGTAGATGGTTGGCCTGATATTTTCTTTTGCTTCGGAGATAAATCCCCGCCTGAGGAGCATGGTGCACCAGATGATGAAGATGTCATTGAAGAAGAGAACAAAGTAAAACGACAAGTTGCTGAAGGCGTGGTTGATGAAAATGTTGCTTGTCAGATACGTGGCTTAGTGAAGTCATATAAAGGCACAGTGGGTTTTAAATGTAAAAAAAGTGCTTCTTACACTGCTGTTAAGGTAGGTACTACAATAACATTTTCTCAGAGAAAAAAAAATACACAATTAGTCATGCAAGTTTTGGTGATCTAAAGAAAGCTTCTGGATCAGTCATATGGTCCATTTTTCATGAAAAGTTGAAGCCTTTGCCAGAGTGATCTCATTGATGGAAATATTATTAACTAACTAACTAACGGTCTATTTGATTTCTATTTTCATTTGCTGATTGTAACATGTTCCTGTGTTTCGAGATTTTGTCGTATACTTGGTTTTGTAATTTATTCTCAACTATTTTCAGGGTTTATGGGTGAACTTTCAAAAGGATCAGCTATTTTGTCTCCTAGGACCCAATGGTGCTGGAAAAACTACAACTATAGGTTGTTTGACAGGGATAAGTCCAGTAACTGATGGAGATGGTAAACAACATTGACCCCCATTGACCCCCATTCATTAATCAATCAATCAAAAGATTCAAAATGATTTTCATTAGTCAAGAAGAAGAAGATAGTATATTTAAATGTTTTTCAATTTCTTTAACAGCATTCATTCATGGCAATACCATTCGAACCTCCTCCGGCATGTCAAACATTCAAAAGATGATTGGAGTGTGTCCACAGGTCCTTCCTCTCTGTCACTACTATTTCATGTTTTTTTCAATGTATATGGGAGAGGCATATCTTAGCTTTTTAGAGTTAAGAAACCTCAATCACGTCAAAAGTTAAATTCAGAAAGTTAGTTATTAGTTGTTGCTGACATCGACCACTCCTAACTACCCCCTAATGTACTTGATTATCTAATTGGGCTAATTGGGTCGTAACAGAGAGTAACTGACACACTTTATTAAATTTCTCATTTTTGTTTTGCAGTTTGATATCCTATGGCATACACTGACTGGTGAAGAGCACCTCCATCTCTTTGCTAAAATTAAAGGCCTTCCCCCTAGTTCCATCCCATCAGTATGCCTGCTTCCAGGACTGCAATTTATTTATACATATGATGAGATATGTTGAAAGTTATGAACTGTAATGACTTACGCTTATCACTCCCTTTTAATTCATGTTCATTCTGGGGAAAAATAGATTACCAAGGCGGCATTGGACGAGGTAATGCTCGCCGAGGCAGCCATGGTGAGAGCTGGAAGTTACAGTGGAGGAATGAAGCGTCGTCTCAGTGTTGCAGGTGCCCTTATGGGGAACCCTAAATTGGTCATTTTGGATGAACCGGTACGCAGAGTAGTACATTCCATTTCATGAATTTATTCAATGGGATTCATTAGAGCAAAACTTCAAGTTGAAAGAATTGATTTCTGTTTCCAAATAATACTTCGGAAGACTTGTATTTTATTTCTTTCTTCGTTCTATTCAAATTGGTAGACTACTGGCATGGATCCAATAACGAGGAGGCATGTATGGGACATAATTGAGAATGCGAAAAAAGGGCGCGCCATTATCCTTACAACACACTCCATGGAAGAAGCTGACATTCTAGGCGACCGCATAGGAATCATGGCGAAAGGAAAGCTTCGCTGCATTGGCACCTCAATCAGATTGAAGTCGCGCTTTGGTAGCGGTTTTATTGCTAATATCAGCTTCCATGCGGATGCCGTTTCTGCATCACATAGCAAGGCACTGAAGCAATTCTTCAAGAGTGTAAGATAAAATAATTTGCTGGTGATCTAAAGTATTTTCCACGAAAAGCAAACGAATGATTTTTTTTGCCCTTTAAAAATGTTTTGACAGCATTTAGATGTAGTGCCAAAGGAAGAGAACAACAACTTTTTAACTTTTGTGATTCCTCATGATAGAGAGAAGCTCCTGAAGGTAAGGTTTCTTTTTACCTGCATCGTTTCCACTTTCCATTTTGTTATGACTCAAAGCTCATTAAA
Organism: Nissolia schottii; assembly: GCA_003254905.1. Taxonomy (NCBI): domain Eukaryota; kingdom Viridiplantae; phylum Streptophyta; class Magnoliopsida; order Fabales; family Fabaceae; genus Nissolia; species Nissolia schottii. The sequence continues at coordinate 762,337 of QANU01022028.1, forward strand.
AGAATCCAACCCAAAAGACTGTCTGGTGAAGGAACTTCATGACTTAAAAACTACACCGAGTTTGATTATTCCCATAACATGTTCCCTTTAAAACTGTTCTAGCATGAGGTTTGAATCTTAACTGTTTTGGTTAAATACCGATCAACACGAAAGCAGATCTTCATTGAAATTTGCTTGTTTATGTTGATCAACTGGTTGTGATGATCATGTAAAGCTTGAAATTGATTAGGTAACAATGAAACAGGATGAAATGGGGCTCTAGAGTGGCCTATGTATGCAGCGAGGATTGTGCATAGCACACCTCAAATGAGCCATGGCATTGAAATTGTGACTGACTGTTTGGGTTATAGTCTTATTTTTGCTGTGGCTTCCCAAACAGAACTTTTTTGCGGAGCTCCAAGATAGGGAAGAAGAATTTGGCGTATCTGACATCCAGCTTGGTCTGACAACTCTTGAAGAAGTTTTCCTGAATATTGCTAAGCAAGCAGAGCTAGAAGGTGCCGCAGCTGAAGGGAAACTAACGACTCTGACCTTAACATCGGGAGAGTCTGCACAGGTAAGTGCAAACCTTCGTTTTCTCGTTTTGCTTTCAGCTTTTCTATGGTTAGGTATAGTTCCTAACGGAAATGGACCCTCATGTAAAAATTTCTGTTACATACCCGGCAGCTGAAGCTGAGTCAGCTGGGCTGGCTAACCGAAAAGGAAAGAAAAGAATTCCCCTTCCATATCATTATTCTAGAAGGCACAAGAAAGGAAAGAGAAAAATAGAGAGAAGCAATGACTGATTTGTTAGCAACAAATTAGGGATTGAGAGTTATTAGGAGAAAGAATAATCAATAATAAATTAGTTAGAGACAAATAAGGAATTGAAGATTTTTAGGAGAAAATAAAGTAAATCCCTTGATTCTCTCCTATTGAGAATTATAAGTGAGATCATGGGGGAAAGAAGAAACTCAATCAAGACTTGGGTGGACTAGGAGGGTCAAGGGAACCTTAACTCCCAGATTATTTTCTTATTCTTGTTCGTTAATTTCCATCTTTCAACCACCATTGTTATGTTCTGAAACTGAAATTCCCCATTGGAATTTCAACATAATTAATGAACACTGTGGTATTTCATCAAGTCTTTTTCTCTTGGTACCGATTGTAACAACTGGTATCAGAGCAGAGAAGCGGATAGACGATATAAGCGATGCTCAAACCCAAGCCTTTGAGCTCTTTTCCGCCAACCTGTTGAGGCAAGTCAGAGAAATGCTCCCACCACAACAACCAGGAAGCAACAACGGAGGAGGACCCCAAGATGATGGAGAGGATTCGGGAGCCAGAGCAGGGAGAAATGAAGATGACCCGGAACCAAGGAGATTTGAGGCCAATAGGAAGCTGGATATACCAGTCTTTTTGGGCGTAGGGGCATGCAAATGGTTGGTAAAAATAGAGGTATTTTCGGGTTACCCAGGCATCTTAGGCAGACAAAATGGATATTGCCACTCTAGCTTTGGAGGGAGAAGCACTAACATGGATGGAATGGTGGGATGAACATATGCCATTCCCAAATTGGAAAAGGTTCAGAGAAGACTTGATAAGGCGGTTCCAACCCGGGGTTGCTCTCAATGCCATGGCTCCCTTGTTAGATGTGAAGCAGAGGGAGAACGTGGCACAATACAGGCGTGAGTTCGAGGCGGCGGCACTAACGCAGAAAAATCTAGGAGCGGAGGCTTTTATGTGCATCTTTGCAAATGGTTTGAAGCGGGAGATTCAAGCCGAGTTAGAGGTAACAAAGTTTGATAATCTGCCTGCCTTAATGGACAGGGCTATGGCAATAGAATGGAGGAACCAAGCGTGGAAGGAGACGGGAGTTAATCCAAACAGCAGGAGAATGGAGGGGATGCCGAGAAGCAGCGAAATAGGGGGAGTTGTTCCGATGGGAGCTGTTTTTTCCCGAAATGCCGGTTTCAGCAGGCCCGGTCATTTTGAGAACAAAGGCGGNGCCAAAATTTTTCTGGCACTAGAACAAGTAACAACTCGAATCCGAATGGAGGAAGCGGTGCAACCCAGTCTGACACCACCAGAAATAGCGGCACCATGCGACTTTCAAATGAAGAATGGGCTGAAAGGAAACGGAAGGGGCTATGTTTCCGCTATGGGGAGAAGTGGGGACCTGAACATAAGTGCACCATGAGGCATTATCAAATTATACTCCTCGGAGAAGATGAAAGGGAGGAAGTTGGCGACGAGGTTTCAACCCACCAGGAAGAGCAGGAAGAAAGTAGAGAAGGGGAGGAGTTATAGTTGTCTTCATATAGTTATTGGGGACTTACTTCCCACAAAACCTTTAAGGTTCAAGGGAAAACAGTGATCATACTCATTGACCCCGGTGCATCGGCAAACTTCATTGCCACGGAGGTGGTTAAGAGGTTGGCATTACCAATGAAGAGGATCAAGGAATTTCAAGTAGAGGTGGGGAACGGTGCTATAGAGAAAGGGGATGAGGGCTGTGAAGGAGTTCAATTGAATGTCCACGGGGTCCAAATAATTCAAAAAAAATTTGTGATGAAACTAGGGTGTTCGGAGATAGTGCTGGGGGTTGGGTGGCTGGCGAGTTTGGGAAAATTTGTGGGAGATTATGGTGAATTGACATTGAGTTGGAGGCAAAATGGTAAGGAAAGGCAACTAAAAGGTGATCTTTCTTTGAGCCGAAGCCGGGCTTCGTGGAAGAACACTTTGCATGCCTTGAAGAATGGAGAAGGTTATGTCATAACCTCCATGGCAGTGACCACAGAAGAACAAGAGGAGGAAAAGCTATCAGCAGAAACAGAACAGTTCCTGCAGCAATTTGAGGACTTGTTCCAAATGCCAATGGGGCTACCCCCCTAAACGCCAAAAGGACCACGCCATAATTTTGAAGGAAGGGTCAAAAATTCCCCATATTCGACCCTATAGATATCCTCACTACCAGGAAACTGAGATTGAGAAGATTGTGGAAGAGATGCTGAATTCTGGTATTATACGTCCAAGTACCAGTCCCTTCTCAAGTCCGGTGATCCTAGTAAAAAAGAAAGATGGAGGATGGCGGTTTTGTGTGGATTATCGAGCACTGAATACAGAGACCATACCCGACAAATTTCCTATACCGGTAATTGATGAGTTATTGGATGAATTAGGGAATGCGAGAATATTCTCTAAGCTGGACCTCAAGTTATCATCAAATACGGATGAGAGAAGAAGACATGAAGGCCACTACGAGTTTCTGGTAATGCCTTTTGGCCTCACTAATGCTCCCTCCACCTTTCAAGCTCTTATGAATCGGTTATTGAGGCCATTCTTGAGGAAGTTCGTTTTGGTCTTCTTTGACGACATTCTGGTTTATAGTTGGGATTTAGAAGAACACTGGAGACATTTGCGGCAAGTTTTTGAGGTAATTCGAAGCAATCAGCTATATCTCAACAAAAAGAAATGCAAATTCACCCAAGAACGCATTGAATACTTGGGTCACATTATATCCAAAGAAGGAGTGGCAACGGATCCCAAGAAAATCCAAGATATGGTCGAATGGCCAAGCCCTAAGGACTTCAAAGGGTTGAGAGGTTTCCTTGGCTTGACGGGGTATTATCAGCGTTTTGTGCAAAACTATGTAAGAATAGCTTGGCTCCTAACGCAATTGTTGAAGAAGGATCAATTCAAGTCGAACCATGAGACGCAAACAGCATTTGACGCGCTTAGGACTGCCATGGTAACCGTTCTGGTACTCGCTGTTCCATCGTTTTCCAAACCCTTTGCTGTAGAAACAGATGCTTCAGGTAAGGGAATAGGAGCAGTCTTATTACAGGAAGGCCGACCGGTAGCTTACATGAGCCAGAAGCTTTCTGAAAGAGCTCAAGCTAAATCGGTTTATGAGAGAGAACTAATGGCTATGGTGTTAGCCATTCAGAAATGGTGGCATTACCTTTTGGGGCCAGCGATTCACTGTTTATACAGACCAAAAGAGCCTCAAATTTCTTCTTGATCAAAGGATTGGAGGCGAGGAACAACAAAAGTGGATGACCAAGCTGCTGGGGTTTGATTTTGAGATTAATTACAAAGCTGGGAGAGACAATCGAGTAGCAGATGCACTTTCCAGAAAATTCCAATTTTCTGCCATTTCCATGATTTCAGCAGCGGAATGGGAAGGTCTAGAGGAGGAGGTTCAGCTTGACCCTAAACTCAGGGGTATCATGCAAGATCTGCTATCAGGAAAGGAAGTTTCAACTGCGTATACCTTAAAAAATGGAAGACTCCTGCACCAAGGCCTTTTGGTAATTACTAAACATTTGAAATTAATTCCCAAAATATTGCATGAATTCCATGATACTAAATTGGGAGGACACTTTGGGTTCTTCCGCACTTATAAAAGAATTTCAGCCGTTGTATATTGGGAAGGAAGGAAGAGGGTGATCATGGATCATGTGAAGCAATGTGAAATATGCCAGCGAAGTAAACATTCCACATTGACTCCAGCAGGGCTGTTACAACCCCTTCCTATTCCGGCGAATGTTTGGTCCGATATCGCGATGGATTTCATCGGGGGTCTCCCAAAAGCATAGGGGAAAGACATCATCTTTGTTGTGGCGGATAGGTTAACAAAGTATGCCCATTTCTTCCCTTTGAGTCACCTTTATTCAGCAAAAGAAGTTGCAGAGCTGTTTGTGAAAGTAGCAAAACTTCATGGCTTCCCGAATTCCATCATTTCAGACCGTGACCGACTGTTTATTAGTGCTTTCTGGTCAGAAATCTTCAAGGCAGCTGGGACAGCCCTCAAAATGAGCTCCGCCCATCATCCCCAAACAGATGGGCAAAGTGAAGCGGTTAATAAATGCGCGGAAACGTATCTTCGGTGCTTCATCGGTTCTAAGCCAAAGCAATGGCCTCGTTGGTTGAATTGGGCAGAATATTGGTATAACACCAATTATCATGGCTCCATAAAAATGACCCCCTTCAGGGCACTATACGGCAGGGAACCCCCAATTCTAGTACGGGGAGGAGGAGAAGCTGCGGTTGAAGAAGTCAGAAATCTCATGGAAGAAAGAAACCAGATGTTGGACGAACTGCATTTCCAACTGGATAACGCCCAGAACCGAATGCAGACGTATGCGGACAAGAGGAGAAGGGACATGACCTTTGAGCCAGGAGAACAGGTCTACCTCAAGCTGCAGCCTTATCGAATGAAAACTTTGGCAAAAAGGGTAAATCAAAAGCTGAGTGCAAGGTTCTATGGTCCATTTGAGATTCTTGAGAAAATTGGACCAGTGGCCTATAAGCTGTGTCTACCGGAAGGAGCTCGAGTACATCCAATCTTCCACGTTTCTCTGCTAAAGAAATATGTCGCACCCACGGAGCAGGTTCAACCTCTCCCAACCAGAGGACTATGAATTACAGGTTGAGCCGCAAGAGATCATTGGTGTTCGGAAAAATGAAGCGGGACAATTGGAAGTATTAATCAAATGGAAGGACCTCCCAGACTTTGAGAATTCATGGGAAACAGCAGCAGAAATTCAGGCGGCTTTTCCTTCCTTTCGCCTTGAGGACAAGGTGGTACTTCAAGGGGAGGGTATTGTTACATACCCGACAGCTGAAGCTGAGTCAATTGGGCTGGCTAACCGAAAAGGAAAGAAAATAATTCTCCTTCCATATCATTATTCTAAAAGGCACAAGAAAGGAAAGAGCAAAATAGATGGAAGCAATATCTGATTTGTTAGCAACAAATCAGGGATGGAGAGTTATTAGGAGAAAGAATAATAAATAATAAATTAGTTAGAGACAAATAACGAATTGAGGATTTTTAGGAGAAAATAAAGTAAATCCCTTGATTTTCTCCTATTGAGAATTATAAGTGAGATCATGGGGGAAAGAAGAAACTCAATCAGGACTTGGGTGGACTAGGAGGGCCAAGGGAACCTTAACTCCCAGATTATTTTCTTATTCTTGTTTGTTAATTTCCATCTTTCAGCCACCATTGTTATGTTCTGAAACTGAAATTCCCCATTGGAATTTCAGCATAATTAATAAACACTAGTATTTCAGCAAGTCTTTTTCTCTTGGTACCAGTTGTAACAATTTCATAAATTTTATGTGACTTTATCATGGGCATATTTTTCACGTTGATCAGGAAAGTGAGACCTAGTCTGGAGCTCACAAGAGAATTTAATCAACTCAACAGTGAAAATCTAATTGGCTATGTAAATTTTTCAACGCACTATGTGAACATAAAATGTTTATTTATACACTATTACACTTGTCAACTTCATCACATGGTGAACAAAACTCAACCATTTGATTAGAGAGAGAGCTTACCCCTCCATGGAATTACTCTCTTGTTTTTCAACTAAAGTGATATGAGATGCAGCTATGGCAACTAAGCCATTTCATGCTGATTGAGATGAAAGTGAATTGGGAGAAATTTAGATACAGGTTAACTAGAGTTGAAGAGAAGGCTTACATGGTATCTGAAGCTTAAATAGACAATGGATGAGTGCCCGGGAACAAATGTGTACCTCCCCACACTGGAATATAAGCCCAAGTCAGTTAACCACTCAACAGATTGACAGAAAATGAGACTAATTGATCCAATCCAACTCAATCCTTTAACCAACTTCGCTCTGTGAACTAGTTTACTCTTTTACTGATCAATACAATAATCATGCAGATTCCTGTTGGAGCTAGATTTGTGGGGATTCCAGAAACAGAGTCTGAAGAAAACCCCACAGGTTTTATGGTGGAAGTATACTGGGAGGTAGATGATAATGGTAAATTAGTTATTGCTGGCCACTCACGCAAAGTTCCAATAACTCCTAGCATCCAACTGTCATCCCCATCCGAGAGACTCCGCAAGAAGTTACAGAGGTCAAGATCAGTTCACGGGATTGTGATTGATCCCAGTCAAGTGAGTTCAGACGATTTTAAGTGAAGCATTCATCAAGTTTTCATTTTTTAGGCATAATGTCTCGTCATTGAGAAGATGGTAAAAATTAAAGTGTTGGTAAAATTGTAAGCAAACATCTGTGAAGAAATCTCGTATGAGCATATTCATGTTACCAGATCATACTTGTCCAACCAGAAAGGTTCTCAGCAACACATACAAAGGTACAAGTTAATGATCATACACGCTGGGAAAATAAGAATAAAAACAAAAAAAAACAATATGGACAATCAAGGAATCGTGCTGAAAACAAACAGAACACAGATATAGTTGCAGAATGCAAAGCTTAAAACCTATAATGTACAAATAAAATAACCCTCAAATGCCCAAAATGCAGGAAAAGAAGACAGAACCTGATCAAACACACGCATACAATCGTCCTATCAGTTCAACAAGCTTCTCTAGAGATATATCCACACACGAGTTTCGACCTCCTCAAACTGAACTTGAAACCTCACCTCTTCCACTCTGCTTGAATTACCTTCCCTGCAAGATGATTAAAAAAAAAAAAACTAGTTTATGATTGATTATAATCATGCAAACACAACCACACACCAAGCATATAAGTTCGATTAATTTTGGAAAGGCAGAAGTTTAAGCTACCAAGTTGATTTACTAAGAATAGGACTGTTTTGGAATCTGTGATCAAGACCAACAATTATCATGCTGATTGGAGCTTTAAACTGACAATCCAGTTTTAAGACTCTTTCTGAAGGGGAAAAAAAAATCATTTTTCTAGGTGATGTCATAATGTGACATTTACCAACCACTATAAGGAAGAACTATATCTTACCATTCGAGCCTCTAGAAGATGGCATGGCTTTATCACTTCTGGGCCCCCCTTTGCCACCAGCTGGAACGGATCTCTGCGTCCTTGGTGAATGTGAACTAATTTTGCTGTTAGTTGAAGATGGCAGAGAATGTCGCCCAGCTAAGTTGTTTCTCTCACTTCCATCTTGTCCAAAACTTGGGGGCCCTTGTGCCCTCAACTTTGCCTTGGCAGATTCAGTTGCTGCCATATAACTTGGCAATGTAGGACTATTCTGTAAACCATTCTCCGCACGATCCTGCTTTGCCAAAATTGAGGATTTCCGCATAGGTTTTTGGTTTCCATTGCCGTTTTGATCTTCCTTATGATTCAGATTACCATTTGTTGATGGAGAATTTTCGTCTTTGTAGAGAGTCTCTGGTAGATCACTCGGCTCATTTTTAGCTTCATCAGCAGTAGTGTTATTATCTTTAGTTGTAGCCTCTGTCAAGGACTTTGATTCTGAAGTCACTTGATAACTACTTGGAAATCTTGGAGTAATTTCTACAACAGGCACATTGGTGATGGTCAATGTTTGTTCATTCTTGATCTTTTCATAAGAAGTAATGACCCCTTGTTCTAAAACAGCTTCCTTCTTGATCTTTTCGTTAGAAGTAATGACCCCTTGTTCTGAAACAGCATCCTTCTTCATTCTTTCATTAGAAGTAATGATCCCTTGTCCTGAAACAGCTTCCTTCTTGATCTTTTCCTTAGAAGTGATGGCCCCTTGTTCTGAAACAGCATGACCAGCAGTAACTGTTGCCTTTTCCAGATGCTGCTTTGGGGTATCACATTCAACTCCTGACACAACAGCATTCTCAACAACAGGGTTATGAATCTTTCTCAAGCTACGTTTAACCTTTTCAAGCTCACTTTGTGGATTTTCATGCACTGGATCTGATGGTTGGCTTGAAATTTTCCTTACATTTCGTTTTGGCTTCTCAAATTCAAGAATTGCCTGAACTGGGACCGTTTCAAAATTTGCAGTAGGAAGCTTCCTGGTACGTTTTGACTTGCTAATTTGGGCTTCTCCAATTGAAATATTACCCTGCTTTCTTGAAGATTTAGAGTCCCGAATTTTCTTGGGTTGGGGGACTGGTTTCCAAAACTGAGATGCTGACCAGCGCTCAAACCAACTCAAGACTGAATTTGGATCCCCGGGAACATATTGCAGGTGCAGGGTCTTTACTGTAGTTGACGAAGCCAGAAGCTGAAACAATAAATTTCACATCCCCAATTTGACTAAACAAGATCAAAACACAAATGTAGAAATATTCAACAGATAACTTATGCATCAATATGAATGAAAAACATCATTAAATGGTAAGAGCAAGACAAAGCCAATATTGCACACAAACCCACTTCATATCATTTTAAGTAATTATAATATACATCCCAGCTAAATCAATGTCTGTTACTCTTCTTGGTGAATAATCTATACACACTAATAAAAAGAATTCCTTAAAAAACTGCTCTTCAGTATCCAAATCTTTTTCCCAATTTTACCCTTGCAAATGCTACAATATTAACTTCTTATTGGTAACTGACATAACATGTTCCTGGTTCAAATTTTTTTTCAAATAATAACCAACAAATAGATAACTAACACGAGTTTTTATTTTTGGATCGAATTTCGTACTTGCTTGGCAGGCACGAAATGCCTGTCGAGCCCCCACTAGTGCCAATTAATTGAATAACAAATTTGATATCGAAATAGGTGCTAAGGCAATTAGAATTGTGAACATGCAGTCATGCACTCTGCCGAATCAATATCTTATTACTTTTACGATGATGTAATCTAATTTAACGTGACTTTGTCTAAACTTAAAAAAATGCTTTATGATATAACTTTTACAAAGCAGCTCCTCTTTTTCAGAAGCTACTCTTTCTAGCAAATGAAAAAAGCACTAAACATCTTTTTTTTCCCTAAAAACATAGCTTTTTTGCAGCAAAAAAAATTGAAAAAATTATCTTAAATTTCTTATATGAATCTTTAATTAAAACAGCACTTTTTTTAATTCAAAAGCTCAAGCAGACGGCCGCTTAATTAATTAATTAATTTTGGGCTCTCTCAAGATGTTACTTTGGTTAAGAATATTTAGGCAGATCTAGCAGCCTCATGCCTGTGTTTCCGTGTTCCAATCTATAGACAGATACATGAAGCATGTTTGGGAATTGGGCCATTAAGGCAGAAAATTTTGATCTTCCTCTTATTTAAAACAATAGTGGGTTGCGACCATGTAAACAAAACTTGTGAACATGTATTTACTGACATAAACGATAATCTTCTCACATGCATGGCATAATTCAAGTTACCTTGAGGATGAAAGTATTTACTGACAGCTGAGCAATTTTTGTGGATATACCAACTGGCTCACCAAGTTTGCCATCCTGAACACAAGTCTACAACATATTCAGAAGGAAACCATTAGCAATAGAAAATATTTAAATCATAGAGAAAACTACAAAAAAGGAACTCTTGGTAAAGCTGTTTTTAATTTTGGAAAAATTAACTACTCAAGTGGTTAACTAGGTCAATAAGTGGATATTCATTAACCAAATTTGAGGTTCCAAGCATCATTGACCAGCAGAATAAGCACTCATTCCCTTTCAGAGCGTGATACACTCAAAAAAAACTTGATGCAATCTAACAAAACCCAATTAAAACACCATCTACCAACTACAAGAAACCCATCAGAAAAATTTCACATTGTTTGGCAAATACACAGTTACAATTTTTTCCATCTGTACCATAATTTCATTCTGTATAATAAGGGGTTAAAACATGTATGGAATAACATCCTTAACAGGTTAAATAACAAATTCTGAATGCAATAAAAAATAGCAGCCGATAAGAGGTTCAACTCAAAATGAACACCATTTATCGCGCACTACGTCTATATTTCAAACATGCTGCCAGTTCAGCATATATTGTCACATTTAATAGATTCCTGATGTTCTAAATTGACAAATAGAGTCAGGCATACTATAAACTTTCCTGCATTACTTTTTCCCAGTGAAGATTAATCAGAAAACACCTAAATTAATACATATAAGATAAGATGACACTATTAATAATTTACAGTTCTTAGATAACATTACCGAAGGCTTAAATAGCTTGCACTTCTCTTGGATTTCAAATCCAATATCAGAGTGTCTAACCCTTCTTCCACGAAGAAATGCTTGTAACTTGACAATCCTATACATACAACATAATGCAGCAGCAGCTTGTCTCCTAACCAAGTGCCCACGAATAAGTGCTTGCAACCTTATTATGCCTTTTAGGGCCCTAAACGCCCTGCGAGCCTTCAAGAGAGATGCTTCCATTAGTGGATACCAAATATTACAAATCTCATTTACTCGTACAATCAGAACTCCAACAGGAAGGCGTATGACAATAATCTCAACATGGGGAAATTCTTATATTTATTTTACTACAAAACAACGAAAACATGAAGTTATTTGCCGCAATTGATTCAACAAATAAACATGTAAGAGTCTCGGAGTTAAAATTTTACAACATAAAGACCACAAATGAAAAAATGAAGTCAGAGGCTCACAAAAGTCTATACTCTATGGATTCTATCTTTAAAAAATAAAATAAAATGTTTCAGTAACATGAAATTATCTGAAATTATTGATTTCTTGATCCACCAAAGCCTTCAAGTCAGATTTTATCACAATCACAATTACAATTATAGCAGAAAATAAGTTCCACCAATTTGTTATCCTCTTGCAGTCTACATCTAGCTATCGTATTGCAAATTACACTTCAAAATTCTAATCTTTTATACTTAAAGACAGTTACAGTTGAATAAGTGCCTTTGAAACAGTAAGGCACTTACCAAGTAGCCCCTGAAAGCAGCCTGTGCCTTTGTTGCTGCTTCCTCCTGCCTGATTTTCTCCGGATCAGGTATTGCATCTTGATCAACAGATCCCACAGTGTCTATTTCTTGATTCCCAGGTAAAAGATTTTCAGCTTCTCTAGTCTCCAGTTCTAGGTCCTCATTTCTGGCAATCTCATTGGCAGATGGATCTAAAGCCAAACCATTTTCTGACACATTTGAGGCAACCACTGCTTCTTTTTTATTAACAAGCTTCTACATGAAATTATGGTAAAAGAAGTCAGAGGTTTCACTAAGAGAAAGCTATATCTAAATACATTCATTTTTCTAACAAAAAGAAATTGAATCATATAATATGATATAATATTCAACAGTAAAACAGCAGCTAGACACCCTAGCTACATTCGTTGATCATATCTTAGATGGTTGGCAAATACTGCAAAACAAGCTAAGCAGAAAAACAACCGAAGATTAAAGCAAAAGTATAGTCCCATGGCTATAACACCAAAGCAGAATGTGATTTTAGTGTGAGGAAAATCTCATAGACAGGAAACTGTGCGACAGTCTGCGACCATTGGCCTTTATTGGAGATCAAAATTCTGTACTCTTTTTCCAACCCTATTCTCTCTGTCATGGCAACATTTGAAAAATAACTCCGACAACATCATTTAGGTTGAAATGAAGATCTGTGGATGCACACTTGAGTAATATGAAATGCTGTCTAATCTTACAAAGAATATAGTTGTAATACTACTTCAATGATCATAGTTTACCTCTCTCCCTTTCGTAATATTTGATTTGGATGACTTTTTCCCGAATAGTATGGTTTTGATCCATCTCCCTGGTGATTTCCCCATTCCGAGATTACCACCTGTAGCAGAATAAAAATGAAGCTAATTTGTAAATGGATCCCCATGATTACTATTTCATATCATTAAATAGGAAAGGAAACAAACAACAAAAACAACAAACATAGGAAAGGAAACAAACAACAAAAACAACAAACAGACTCACCCCTGAAATCATGCAAGCAAGATGATTACTAAGCAAGATCAACAAATTTAGTTACTTTAATCAGTGCAACTAAAGATTAAGCAGTGAACTGTTGCCATAGACAATGACCACACTGTGTTATGGTTGAGATTCAAAGGTCATATCCAATTCCCTTAGTTAGCCACACATATGATGGGACTTGTAACTAGCATTCCCTCAAAAGCTTATAATTAACTAAAGTATTCAAATTTACAAACACAGGAATTTAAGATAAGAAGACACGATATTAGAATTTCAATAAAAGGTATCAAAGTAGGATGAAAAATTCGCCCATCACACAATTCCAATTGCAAAAAAAGGAAAGGTAGGGGCCAACGTAATCCTAAAGAGTTTGAAACTGCGTCAAGGGAAATAATGACCAATAACTATCAACAGTGGAAAGATAACATAAATGTACAAAAATTGATCCCATCTTTCCTCTTATGCAATAATAATACCTCACCTAATGATGGGCCACCACTCGTTTCGTTAACATGTCGCCACCGACAATAATAGTGCATGAAAAAAAACAAAGTTCAAAAAAATAATAATTAAATAAACCACAACCCCACAAAGCAAAATTATGCTTGATCAATTGATCTCCCCGAACTCCATAAGAATTTACCAACTGGGATTTCTGTGAAAAAATCTCATCAATTTACAATAGCTTAGAAAACACAAGCAAATGCTGAAGCAAACTCTCAAAAAAACTGAAAGCAGCAAATCAAGAAACACAAAAGAACACAGCGGAATTGGACTCGGCAAGATCCACCGCAAGAAGAGAAACAAGAAAAAACTCATCGCTGAAAAGACAGAGCTTCACCCATCAATGTCAGAAATTGGAGCATAATTTGGCCAAGTGAAGCTAGATCTGACAAATTACCTGGTGAATGTGGAAACTCTTGGCCTCGAATATCTAAAATTCCTGAGAATCACAACCACATTGGAACTTTGAGACTACACGATTTGAAAAAAAAAAACGAAGAAAAATTGCATATATAACGGAGTGAACTATAGAGTGTAGAGTAAGATAAATAATAAGCAAGAACACCAGAGAGGTTGTGTACCATTGAAAGAAAAAGAGAGTGAGGTTGAAAATGAGAACCAAATAATGTGACCTAAAGCTTCATCAATTTTATGAAGTTGTTGAGTTGCATGCTCTCTCTTTGAGAAAGAAAAAAGAAAAAAAAGAAAGAAACTAATAACAAATGTCTGATTCTGAAACTGAAAGTGAAAGGCTTGGATTTATTTGTTCCGTTTGGGAAATAACGACGCGTGGTCAACGTTCACTGAATATTTGGCGGCAAACCTCTTTACTACCGTCGGATGAGATGACTTTACTGGGGGGAACGGTTGAATTGGACGGTGGATGTTGTGGGTTTGTGATATGCAACGGTCGAGTGCATGTTAAGAGAAAAGGACGGAGTGGTTGTGCGGTGAGTCCCGGTGCAGTTACTTTGGAACCAAGTGTTCCCAGCTTCTTCATTACGAAGCATAGTGAAATGACCTTTTGGGCCCTCGTGTGTAGAGGTAAGTCTCACGCGCAGGGGCGCGATTGGAGGAACGTGAGCCGTTGATGTATGCGGTAGATGGGAGAGGTGAAGGTGGAAGGCGCGTGGCGTTTCCTGGTTGGGTAGTGAAAATGGAAATTGAGTTGGTTGGTACATGGAGACACGCTGGCAAGAATGACCTTGTTCCGTCTTGTTGAGACTTATTAATGGAGATTTTTGTTATTTTTTTTTATGGGTGGAGATTTCTATATAATGAAATTTGTTACTAACAAGTATTTGAAAAATTTCTTAAAATCAAACTTACAATTAACTGATTACTCAAATGAATTAACTTAAAAATTATTTTTAAAATAAATTAATTTTTTAATAAAGTGAGTTGATATAAATCAATGTCTTTATTATCTCAATTTTTTTAAAATCGATTCAAATTGACTTTTATTTTTTACTTTTTTATGTTTAATTTCAAGAGACTCTTTCAATTGTAAAAAATAAAATGTCATATACATGCATATGCATATGTTATAGTATATTATGTAAAGTAGATTATGTAAATAAAGTATGAGGCAATTTGTGATAAGTAATTCAATGATGTTGATGAGGCAACCATTAATAATAACACAAGAACATGAAACTTTTAAAGTGACCCTCTGAAAGTGACTAAAAGCACCCTTTAGTGCCATCTTTATTAAGGGCGAAAACAAATTCTTCTGTTGAGAAGTATTAAAATTAGAGGAAACCAAGTTTGAGTCTTAGAGTTTGTGTGTGTGTGTGTGAATTAAGTGAAGGAAGAAAAGCATGTCCTTGTTATAGTAAAAGCACAATGGATTAGCATGTCTCGAGCTCGCCCATTGGTGCATAAGGGTCGAATAGAAACCAAAATTAAAAGTATGGTTCTTTGATAATTAACAAGACATCAAAAGGGTTGAATGTGGACATGCAGAAGTGTTAGGGAAGAAACCATGGCCAACAACTCAAATAGTTACTTTATTATTAAAAGAGTTGGCAAGCAAGAAAATTAAAAAGATTTGGAAAGCACAAGACAAGTGTTACGGTGAAAATATTATAACAATGGTATTTGAGTAAAATCATCGAAAAGATTTTTAAAGATAACAAAAAGGTCGAACAAGAAAGCCTTATTAATATGATTAAGGACAGACTTTATTGAGAAGCTCACAGTCGAAAATTTTAGTCGACCATGAGTGGTGAAGGAAGGTAGAATCGACCAAATGAGCAAGTGTACGAAAGAAATATTTCTTGATCTTTTCCTTAAATGAGAGTTAGTGAAAGACCATTAAGAATTTGAGAGTAATAAATGATATCAATGAAGCAACCTAGATTGATGATCATAGGCGACCCTAATCAAACCTTAGATGAAATTGAAACGTTAAACGAAGGGCTCGACCTTTCAAACTGCAAGGCACAATGAGTCTAAGAAGAAATCAAGTTCGACTTGTAAGTTATCCACAGTAAGGTGCGCCCACTAACAATGTGTGGTGATTACAAAGAATGTGCATACTTTACATGGGCAGGAACCACCCACCTCGCAGAAAATAAGGAAAATGGAAGAAGTGGAGTTCTAAGGATCAAACTGCAACCGTTTGGAAAGACACGTGGTGAGCAAGCAGGGGTCGCTGAAGGTTATAAATAGGGACACCCAAGGTAGAATTAAGGAGGAATTTACTTGTTAAAAATTCTCAAAGTCTCAAAACGTCTCAACGACAAAGGGCACTACTGAGAAGATTCAAGTAGACTTCTCACTTCTTTTTCATTCTTTTTTGTTTTGCTTTTCGTCTTTTCAATTTATTTCTTCAGTGGTTTAAATTTATTTTATTGTTTCTTTACTACAATCCTTGTATCAAGCACTACTTGTTATTTCAATAGAACAATGATTATTGTACTTGAATCCGCATCTTCGCTAAAAGGGCTCGATCCTTAAGTTTTTAAACGCATTTATTTAACTTACATGGCGAATGAATTGGTCATGCATTGTATTAGAGTTTGTTCATTGGAAATAGAAGGCAATTGACATTGAAACGTATAACCACTCAACCAACAGTGTTTTTCCCCCGCAGCTGGCAAGTATGGCGATCAAGAAAAGATGGTTGGCTGTGCGAGACAACGAACCTCATATTGATGGTAAAGAGAAAAGAAAGATCGAGAGAAAAGAGATAAAAAAAATGCATGAATAGAGAGAAACGATCGAGAGAGATGAGGGTGCGGGATAGAAAAAAAACGAAAGGGACCTGAGAGATGAAGGATAGATGGATAGAGAGAAACGACCACGAGAGATCGAGAGAGATGAAGGGGAACATGAGAGAAAGCTGAACCGTGAGAAAGGGACTATTGTGTGATAGAGGGGAACGTGAGTTGAGAAAGTGAGTGAGTGAGAGAAATACAAATCCTTATAAAACTTCGTTGGTTGTACAGTGACACCAATTTTAGTGTGCATCAAGACTTTTTATATTTTGATGAGTAGTGTAAGCTTAGCTCATAAACCAATGATTGAAGAGCACTAAGGCTAGTTAAATGTTGGTTAAATCCCCTCTCATTCAAATTCAAACATATACACATTCTACAATTTATCCTATTAATCCTATTAAGAAACTGTGTTCAGAGAGAGTTCGTGTAATACAGATGAAGTCTAACCTCTTTTGATCTCAGGATCAAACTTAAGGAGTAACTACAATTCCTACCTATCAAGATTCATGGTATCATCAAAGTATTCAGAGTGTTCTATTCAAGTGTTTAGTCATCTTTCTTGAAACCACAAGTATCAAGTGTTTAGTCATCTTCTAAAGATGATTTTTCAAACCTAATGTATGATACTATGCTCAAAAGTAAACCCCACAATTTTGTATAATTGTGTGCTAGACGATGAACTTAGGAAACATATAACTTAAACTTTACCCTCACTCATGATTCGTTATTAAAGAAACCAAACAACTATTTAATTCATTGATTTTCATGCAAAAAGAAATTGAGCCATTTTCTTTACTTCCACCCGAAATAAATTAAAACTTTTGATATTGTTCATCAAAACAAGACAACTCCAGATAATAGTAATTAAAAAGAAGGAACACACTTGCATTTCTGTTTATAAGAGCTATGATAATTGACGCATTATTCCATCTAAACCATCTTGAAATTAATTGGATTTAATTACTTGAAAATAATATAGCAAATTTTTTCCATTTTGTATCATGCAATAGACAGAAAAATAATCAGCTCAGCACATTAAACGTTTCTATCACATCCTTCCTTCGTTTATTCTAACAGAAATAAAAGAGAAAACAAAGAACAGAATTCGTGCACATACTATATTATAAAGTAAAAAATAAATATACATATACATATCAAGTACTAAATACATGAGTGTCATCCAACTAATACATAAATGGCATATATAATCCCTGGTATGTATCCTAGTATGGTCAGCGCCAGACATATCCAGAATTCGACCTGCAATATTTCCAAGCATACAAAACGAAATTTTATTAAAAATAGCAATTAACTAATAATCAAATGAATTAATCAGGAAAGCAATTGATCAGTATAACTCGACAACAATTAATCATTATCAAACCCAACAAATGTATAAAAATGGAGAAAAGAATGGTAAGAAGGAGAATTTTGACAAGAGAAAAAAAGGGGAAATAGAGAGGGAAGTTATTTACTCCACATCCATAACGAAGGAAAACACCAACAGGAGGTAGGAGTATAGCTAATATTATTTCCAGAAAAGTTTCTGCACCCATTGATTATTTCTTCCTTCAACACTCTTCTTCAATTGAATAGAATAGAATGAGTAGTGCGGCAACGATGGTAACTTGACAAGCAACACGAAAAGAATAAGAATAGAAAGCGTTACTGGAGTAGTGGGTGTTTTCGAAGTAGAGAATAACGGTCACGGTGGAGATTACACGTGGTAGGATGTGACCGATTTCGTTGCCACGAATGCTACGCGCCTGACACGTGTGACCATTTCCTACTGTGTTGCGACATCTCATCTCATCTGATTAGATCCATTCTTCTTGTTTATGTAGGAAAATAAGAATTTCATTGAGGCTTGTCAAGTCAATCCGTGCTTAGGAAGCAAAACTTTTCATTTAATAAATAATAATAAAAATAAATAATTTAATATTTAAAAAGTAATAAATAAAAAATGTGAGTGGATTTGGAGTAGTTGTTGAAAAGTTTTTTTTTTTTTTACAAGTTGAAATGTTAGTGAGTGTGTTGTTGAGTTTTTTTATTTTATAAAAAATTATGAGTATTTTAGAAATTATAAAAATTGGACACCAACGATAAAAAAAGTTTTGTATCCTTTCTATTAATAGTAGCGATTACTCCTTCCGTTCTTCATTAATACTTTGAGTTACGAATGTTAGGAAAATATGAGAAATCATAATATTTTTAAGAATGTTATGTGTAGAACATAAATGTGGATGATAAGAGTCAACTCTTTGACAAAAACATAGGTATTATCATGAAGGGAGAAAATGTGACCATGTTGAAACTCATACTTTTGTTAGAGAGTTGGCCACATCATGCTGTTGTGAGAGAGTTAAGTACTCTTGTTATCTACATTTATGTTGTACCCGTAATATTTCTCTAATATTTTACAAAGTTATTCTTATTTAATATCTTTATTTCTATTTCCTCTTTCATCTATTCTCTTAAAATTTATTTAATAGATAGATCTATCTATCTATTCATATTATAAAGTTGCAGTCTCAATCATAGATCAAACAATCGTGTTCACACTAGGAATGAAAAGTTCCATGATTTTTTTTTTAGCTCTAATACAATGCACATGTGTCACACAACTAGATGTCCAAACCAGAAGTGTGTTTACACTATAAATTTGCATAACAAGAGAAGTGGCTTTTTTCGGAAAATCGCTCACCCATCTGCATAGAACCTAGGATGATATACATCTATCTGTGGAATAAAAAATAAACAAAAGAAAAAAAAAAGAGCAAGATAGGTCCTTAGACACTTGTTAAGAAATCCATGACAGGAGGAAATTGAATCACTTTTGGACAATTGTCAGAGTAGTTTGAATTTCTAAAATGAATAGCGACTCAAATATATCTTTCAAGCATTAAACATACCTGAAGTAAGTAGAACTACCATGCACTACAACTACAAAACACTTGCTCATTCTCCCAAAAATCACACTGTGGTTTCTCCTCCAGCACCAAGCATTAGCTTTAATCTCTGGAAGGTAAACACCTATATCCCATGTTGTTGAGATATTTTTCACAATAAAATGTTGTGTATTATAACGTGTCGACTCTCTTTTTCACGAAGACCATAGGTTGAGCACAATGGCACAAACTGTGGACAAGCTTGTTGCAGTCACCCCTACCAAGCTTGATTGGTGGTTTTGAGTCACCATTGTTCGCCTCTGGAAAACTCCAAACAAGGACAACAAATCTCAAGTTTATACCATGGAGACGGTGATTCAAGATGAAGAGGTGTGACTTCAAAATAGAGAACAAAGTAGAAGTATCCCAAGCTCAAAGTGCTATGTAACTCATGTAAATTACAATTTCTTTTGTTACATGTAGTAGCTATCTGAGTTTATAAATGTCCTTACATTCAGAATCATGAGATCTTTTCTTTCTTTTCTTAAAAAAGGAATATATTCTAGCTATATAGAAGTCATTATTACTACTTTGTCTAACTCTCATCATAAACAAGAGATGTACTTATCCATTATTATTTTTGCACACATAACACTAAGAGCCTGTCTAATAAACTAAAGTGGCAGAATGTAGGTTTTATAGAGTTTATACAGAAAATTTCTCACTTTTTTTTGGAGTTTAATCTATTCCCAACACCAATCAAGCTGTAATATTTACGTAGGGTAAAAATCTATGGAAGTTCTATTGTGAGAAGCAAGGTCTTTACATGAAGATAAGAATTTAAATGACTCGCTTTGGTCAGAATTTATATGACTGTAATATTTGAGGAAATAGGCTATGAAGACAGGTTCAAGTTTAGGAAAAAGAGTGATTTCTTAAATCTCTATTTCATGGCACAAATTTTGTACTCAAGGTTTGCAAACAAAATTGTTATATGGCATCTTTCTTGATCCTTGAATTAATTACATACTATCCTTTTATGCAAGGAAATAGGATCCATGCAATTGTTCCCTGTCAATTGGTGAAAAACTTCAAGTCTGTTCATAAGCAAGGCCAGTGCACTATCAAGAACTTCATAGTTTAGATAAACAACTTGAAAGTTAAAATTGTGGTCCTTATGTACAAGCTTCTATTCCTGCTGAGGACAACTATCCAACTTGTTGAAAAATCAGCCTTCACTGTCAACCCCTTCAAGTTTATTGCCATCAAAGACCCACTCATAGATGAGTAGATAGATGAAAACATACTTTTTGGTTAGTGAATCCCTCAATATACATTTTTTACCTCATTATTTCAATTTTACAGTTGCTCAAATTAAACTTTTGCAGCATATGACAAATCATTGATTGTTTATGAATGCCTAGATGTATTTGGTGTTGTTATTGTAAAAGAGAATCCTAAACCAATGCAAACCATAACCAGTGATCCAAGTCAGCAAATGGTCATCCATATTGAGGATATAGAGTAAGAATAATCAACACATCTTTAATCTCAATCTGCACCCATTGTCATGGTTTAAGCTCTATTTTCAAATGTAATTTTCTTATTGTCTTACCTATACGAAGAACTGAATAAACTACACATTATTTGGAGATTAGGTCGACATTGTTAGCTCTAAGCTAGACATGGGCCTTGCAGAGCCAACCGTTTATGTTTTACACTTTTTCAAAGCTAAGAAATTTGGAGGTACTCTCCTTACGTTATATTAATTAGTAGATATTTTCAATGACTTTGATAAGTCAACTAATACAACATGTGCAGGTTTTGTAGACAGGGTTGGAATCCAAAGTAGTTTCTAAAGTGGCAGCATTAGTTGTGGGGGATTTTGAAATTTTAAGAGCAGATAGAGATATCGTTGTAGAAACTCAAAACGTAAGGCTACAACGTATATCTGAAATAAATCAGTCATACCTAGGCCTGCAATATCCCTTATTATATCCTTATGGAGAGATGGATTTTGTGAACCCATACCCTTAAATAAGAAAAATGATGATACTTCTAAAGGTAGGCAGATGTTACTATGAAGGATTTCTTTGCATATAGAGAATAAGAAAGGTTTGCTGAGGGTTTTACTCTACTATGTTCCGGGAGATTGTTCTAACAATTCTTAGTGGATAGGTACACAATGGTTGAGGCATCTAGACTAAATTTCATTCGGTTCAACCAAAAAAAGTGGGAAGAGTGAAATGTATAAAGGGAAAACTGAGGCAATTCTTAATGGTGAAACCAATCCAATGTCCACAAGAAAAAGATTTTTCATTACCTTCTTCACTTATTGGAGGAGCTAGATATATGATTCAAAACTATCAAGATGATATGGCTATATGTAGAGTGGTCGGCTATCTAGATCTGTTCATAACATTCACTTGCAATCCCCAATATTGGCGTGAGATTCAAAGGTTTGTTCATAACCGAAATTTAAAAGCTAAAGATATGCCAGATATAGTTAAAAGAGTTTTCAAGATC
Source organism: Nissolia schottii (assembly GCA_003254905.1). Lineage (NCBI taxonomy): Eukaryota > Viridiplantae > Streptophyta > Magnoliopsida > Fabales > Fabaceae > Nissolia > Nissolia schottii. Next base: position 784,098 of record QANU01022028.1, read on the forward strand.
AATTTAGAACAAATGATTAAAGATATTCTCCATAACAAGATTTTTGGTAGGGTCCAAGAAGGTAATACACTAAAACGTGGCTCATGATGTTTTTCTATATAAACTCTATAATCCTTCACATGCTAATAATGTAATGCTTAATTTTTTTAGGGTTAATTAAGTTTTTAGTCCCTGTAATATGGAAAAGTTTGGTTTTAGTCCCTCATGACAAGTTTTAGTCCCTGTAAAATGTGAAAATTTGATTTTGGTCCCTGTGGACGATTGGTGATGGACGATGATGTAGAAATGGTTTTTGATGACGGGTTAACTGACATGTCATCACCGTCCATCACCAGCCGTCCACAGGGACTAAAATCAAATTTTCACATTTTACAGGGACTAAAACTTATCATGAGGGACTAAAGCCAAACTTTTTCATATTACAAGGACTAAAAACTTAATTAACCCATTTTTTTATGTAGACTACCTCATGCACACATTTTGATATTTGTAGCTCAAGATGACAAGTACCCATGTGCGCAAGATATCGATAGAATCATTTCTGCTAAAATTCCTAACAAGTGGGAAGATATAACTTACTGCAAAGCAGTGAAAAAACTCCATGATGCATGGACCTTGTGGTCTTAGTAAGCCAGATTCCTCGTGCATGGAAAATGGAAGACGTGTTAGTAATTTTCCAAAAAGGTATATTGAATCAACCACTATTGATGAGGATGGATATCCAATGTGCGTAGAGATGATGGAAGAACAATCAAAAGGTCAAAGGTTGATTTGGACAATAGGTACGTGGTCCCACACAACAAACATTTATTGCTTAAACATAGATCTTACATTAATATTGAATGGTGCAACTAGTCTTGATCAATCAAATACCTAATTTTCAAGTATGTCAATAAAGGTCATGACCATGTGACAACATCTTTTTACCAAGGTGCTTCAGAAGATGATGTTGAAAAGTCAGTAGATGAGGTCAATATGTACTACAATTGTAGATATATTTCTCCGTGCGAGGCTGCATGGATGATATTTGGATTTGATGTCCATTACAGGGATCCATCTATTGAGAGGTTGAGTTTTCATTTACCAAATGTATAAAATGTGGTATGAAGATGACAACGATCTGGAGGAACTTGCAAATAAGCCAACAATAGCTTAGATAGAGTTTCTGAAATAATTCAGAATAGCCCCTTTGACTTGATGAATTGCCCCAAGGGTTCATTGCGATCAATATCAGGGTTGTTCTCAAGCATATCAAGGTAGCTGCATTGTAAAATGAGTAAAGAGAGAACCCAATTACTTTATCAAGGTTTAGTTATTCGTGACATCAAGAAGAAGAACACTCTACACTGCAAATTAGCATTATTTTTAAATTTCATCTTCAGGAAGTTGAGTTAAAAATTTAATTATGTGTGACTATGAAAGGGAAAGCTGATCTAGAGACAATTTTGTCCCAAATCTAATAATTAGGTTACCAATTGTTTCACTAGATGTGTAACTCTAGAAAACAAAGCGCCAATCAGGATGGAGATTTTTTCATCATAATTCAATGAAAGACTTAGCCTAAAATGAGAAAGTAAAGTACAAAATGACGATACCACAAAGACTCAATAATACTCGACTCATATAGGTCATATATATACCTCATTAAAACACTCTAAAAAAAAACTCAGTAAAACAAAACTCAAACAATTCCATCATATTGGGATAGTTTACCTATTCCAATAATAATCCATTGTTACATGGTATATATATATATATATATATATATATATATATATATCATGGCTCACACTATAGTAACTATACACGTGACTATGCTCATTATTACCTGTGTGCTCCAGTCTGACAATGCTCCTGTCCAATGAGGGAGTTCCGCTTGGGCAAGACGATGGAGCTCCTGTGTGCTCTGCTTGTCCAATTGATGGAGAAGACGGTGTTGACAGAGCGACGGAGGCGTGCGGGAGACGATAGAATCTTGGCTGGGGAGACGTAACAGAGTCGTGCGCATTGAGGAACTTGAGGTGCGCAGAGAGGAAGCAAAACAGAGTAGGTTGAAAAAGAAAATGAAGCAACATGTAGCAAAGAGGGGATTGAATTTTGGGTTGGGATTTTAAGGTTTTGATGATCGAAACAGAAATAAAAATTGGGAATATGCCAATTGATGTTTTCAGCTTTTCATCATGTGTTTATTTTTGTTGATAGTTCTTTTTTTCAATAAAAAACATATATAAAAATTAAAACTAATACAATCATATGAGACTGGCCATGAATAATCCAGCTTTTTGTTTTTGGTCACGCATGAAAAGTTCAGGTTATTAATAAATATTAATAATCGCATCTTACTATTGGCGGCGATTAGGAACTGCCGCTAAATGGTTACGGAACTTTATCTAAGAGAATCGCCACAAATTGCTTCGTAACCGCTGCTAGCTTCACTTTAGTCGCGGCGGCCAACACCAAGCACCGGGGCTCTCTAAGATTCATCACATTAGAGGCGGTTGTTTCTAAACCGCCACAAAATGTATACTTTCTTTTAGTGACAACACTACTTGTTTAGTAACCGTTAGATCAAATTAACATTGTGTTTAACCATTCAAAATGCAATCTACAATGGGGATAGTAGGTGCACATTGAAAATGCATTTCTTTTGGGTAAACATCGAAAACGTTATCACTAATATAGCCACCAACAACCTGCAAAACAGATAAATAAATATTATAAAATAGAGAAACAAGCATTGTTACCGAATATTTCTGCGTGCTCATACACGCATGTGTTTAATATTGTTCATTTTCTGTGTTTGATAATATTTGTTTTTCTATTTTTTGAGTTGTTGGTGACTACTTTTATGATATACAAATAGCAATTTCACTCAAAATATGTCGTACATGTGTTGTAATTGTCTGTAGCAAAACTTTTTGGGCATCACGTTTAGGCAAATATAGGAGCACTCTATCAAAAATATTAACTCAAAATTAAGTTTGAAGTACCAAATAAAGTAATAAAGATAAAAATATTTTAATGTAATGGCTCTTGGAGCAAGAGAAAGTCATTGATTATTTAATATTGATGAGTTGGGCTGACCCATATTTATTGACTTGTCAAACAATGAACGGGTGATATCAACATATACATTTCACATACTCTAAGAGTAACTATATATATAAGAAACTCTAAAACAACCGTCTAAACTCCAACATGCCAGCTACAACGCGATGTACATGATCACAAGAAGAAGGAAAAATTAATCACATGTCCACCAGCATTTGTTCAATATTCTAAAAATCCTTCCCCCACCCCCCCTTAATTACACATAATTGCACATATGCCAAGTTGCTAGTCCAGCAACACAGAAGCTCTCTCAGCTTTTGAAGAAAAGAAATGATATCATTTTTCAAAGATAAACTAAATCCAAACACGTGTCCTTAATTGGTTTTGTCTTTGTTGTGATCACTAGGAGACCCTGATGCACTTTTGGTTCCGGAAAATGGCAAAGACGGTGGTGGTTGTGGTGGCGGCAGAAACGACAAACTTGATGCAGCACATCCATTATTATATGCTGTAGAAGAGGAAGTGGAAGCTGACAATGCAGAAGGATTATTATTATTAGACCCAGAAAACAACATCTCACCCCATTTCAGTTTCTGGCCCAAATTGTCACCTCCAACACCACCACCACCACCACCCTGCTGGTTTGTTCCTTGTGTGGCGATGATTGAAGTGAGTGCTGCAGCCAGTGCTGACTGAAAACTTGGATCAGAAGTGATCACTTTTGTTGCTGCAGCTATGTTGTCTAATGGGTGGTTGTTGTTGTTGTTGTTGTTCCTTTGCATGTAGGAATGGTAGATATTCTCCACTGGTTGTGATGATGATGATGATGATGATCTAATTCCTCCAAGGCTTATGTTGCTAAGGAGGTTCCTGTTATTGTAGCTTAGGAAGCTATTATTATTGGCATTCCAAGACGGTGTTATCGCAATATTGTGTTCCGAGGAGGAACTGAAGCTAAGGCTTGTTGAAGGAGAAGGAGAGTATCTTGCCGGGTTGTTGTTGTAATTTGAGGTGAATCTTGCAAAAGGGGAGGATGAATTAGGGTTTGTTGTGGTGAGATCAAGGGTGATGGTTGGGTGTGAAGCTGGCGAGCATGATGAGAGCGAGGATGGAGGAGGGTGGGAGAGGTAGAAGTTGATGCCATGATGGTGATGAAGGTTGTTGTTGGTGGAAGGAGGAGCGGCTGTGTCGGCTGAGGATGAGGAGCCGGAGAGTAGCATGGAGGCGGCCGCGGAGGTGGTGGAAGCCATGGCTGTGGCTGAGAGGGGAAGAGGGTGGTTGTGGTTCCCTTCGTAGGTGGTTATTAGAATTGACATGTCTTGAGCACACCTTTGCACCTGCATATATATGCACATTAATTAATAGTTCTACAATTATGTATAACTGGCTCTTAACACTAATTATTTGAGCTCAGATTTTCACACAATCATTTTGATGTGACCAAAAGAATTCGGACAAGAATTGATGTGCACATCTTTATTTATTATTAATTTTTCACTTTTATTTTCTACAAACTCAATCAATGGTGAAGATATGTAGTAAATTGAAAGTTAAGTATACCTGCTTTCTTACGGGGCATGATGGTGCAACTGTGCAACGATAATAAGCTCGAGGACAAGGATTTCCCTTTGAGATCTTCTGCCCATATTTCCGCCATTGACACCCATCATTCATCTTTTTTTTTTTTTTTTCAAAGAAATCAAATCAAGTTAAAGTGTGAACAAAATAGCTTCTTTATACGGATTAAAACTAAACTGTTAGAGACCAGCCATATGCATGCCAAAAGAGAAATTGATAGGTGAAAACTTACCACCTAGATATGCAAATTGATCAATCTTACGGGTCAAATTATACAAGAAATGTTATAAGTTTATCTTTCCATAATTAATTCAACTTCATACATAACTAAAGATTAATTTGCATGTTTAATTAGAGAGTAAAGTACTTCTCATTCAAAAAATTCTTTGAATCAAAGATTAAAATTAGAGGTTGAAGTACAGAAATTAAAAAAAAAATGTTGTTTTGATTTGAACCATACATTTTGGAACACCAAAAACTATTTTTCTTTCATATATTATTTTCTACTCAAGAATAAAAAGTAAGTTGTTGCTGGTATTTTTCCCCGATGCCTAATTTTAATTTCCAGAACTATTTATTTTATAATTGATAAATTCTCAAAACTCTTCCTCAAGAAAAGAATTAAGTTTGTTAGTTATAAGCCACGGCTATAAAAGAGAAATGTTATTTGTACTCATTTTATATAAAATATTGTATCAATTTAGTACTTATCTAATGAAAAATGTGATGTGAATCGAAACGATATCTCATGTAAAATGAGTTCAAATAACACAACTTGCTCAAAAACACATTTCTCAGTTATGTGGAATGAAACCGAGACCGAGAGGGAGCGATATTTACCGTCGGGGTGTCACATCTTGCTCTCACACAAACCCTAGCTTTCTTTGTAGGATTAATGTGTTGGGAAACTTCATCCTCTCCTGCATCATCTCTAGCTGTCTTGAGAATCTTGCTTGGTGGCCAAGTCTCCCCACCTTCTTCCTTTGGCACTTCAGAACTATTTGTAGGGCTAATTGGATTATTTGGAAATTTTAATTCTGTTGTGCTTTCTGACTTATTTGATGTTTCAAATTTGCAATCTAATCCTAATGCCAAGCCTTCCGTACATTCTTCCTCTTTCAATGGTTTAGATGCTTTGGCTTTATCATTACTTGGGAGTCTTCCAAGACTGAGAGAAACTAGTTCCGATTCCTCTAACAACATTTCTTGTTGGTCATTTATTTTGTGAGAAGAACTTTTGGTCTCTTTTTTGACTGTGTTGTGGAATTGCATTTGTAGTGTCCGGTAATCATTTAGTATTCGGTTCAATGACATCTTTAACCTTTGGTTTTCTTGTATCACTTCACCCATTTCGGCTTTGGCATTCTCAAGTTCGTCAACCTACAACAACCATGCCAAAGAAAGTCGTAATTATAAATAGTTGGTTTTGAATTTCTCAACAATGAAAAAGACAATATGAGATATTAATTTTAATATATTGTAATAAAAATTGGAGAAACAATGTAATCAAACATAAATTAAGGATTTACTTTGAATATTTTTATGATTATTTGAGAACATTTTATACAGTGATACATAACTTAATTGTACATACTTAAGAAAGAGAAGATGACACTCCAAATTACCAAATAATTTATCTTATATGTCATCAAATTGATGATAACCTAATAACCTAAAGTAATGATAGTAAGAACCAAAACTTTTGTTGATATTACAAAATATAAAATCATAAACGTGTTAAGGATAACTAATTAAACCAACTTTTTTATCAAAATATCAAGATATCAGACTATTATAATTGCATTGAAATATCTTATAACCTCTTCCTTTTTGGTTGAGGATGCACTAATTGGCACAGCCTCCGGCATGGATCTTTCGGTATTAGTCATTGGTGGTTCCTGTGTGACATCCCCAAAATAAATAAATAAATAACATAATATAATTAGGGTTTAACTAAAGACTTATTGATTCAAGTTGTATTATTTGAACATATAAAAATGTATAAATATTTTATCACTTCTCTCACAATATATCATCATAGGCTCCATCATGTAACTAATGAGACCTATGATATGTTGCGAAAGAAGTAACAAGATGTTTATACCTTTTGATACGTTGAAGTAGCACTTTTCTTATTAATCCCTTATAAAAATTTGGCAGTGCTGCTTCTAATGCTGGCATAGGAATGGAAAACAAGAATTCATTGGCGGAGTAAAATTATATGCTAAGTGTTTGCAAGTGATGAGAAATTATATGTGATATAAGAAATTGAGAATCTATCCCTTCTTTTATGGTATAGAGAAAAGAATCTTTTGGTTTTGCATGTGCAAATCAACTGCCATATTATACATATTAGTCAGATCATTGCTAGCTTTCCTGGCACATGCATGAGTCAACTCTTACCCAAAGGCTAAAACTCTCTTGAAGCTATATGTTTAGCTACAAAATGGTAATATACATGGAGAGGGGATCAGTTAAGTGAAAGGAATAATAATTGAGAGTAAATTTTGATGGCACAGTTATATAAGGTTGATCAAAATTAAAGTAAAAAAGTCGCATATTTTTATGATTTAATTTTGACCAATTATATAAAATTAATGATCAATATTTACTTATTTCATCCACACAACTAACCTGTCATGTCAGGAGAAATGAGTCGAATTTTTTTTGGTTAGCATTAAACCAAACAATTTACTAAAAAATAAGAAAAAGGGTTCTTATGAATTTTGGATTTATAATATTTTGCTACTTATCAATTGAGTAAGAACGGCTGCTATTTTTCTCCAGAAATTTATGCTCTAATTGAATGAATTTCTTATAAGCCAAGGTCATTTTTACTGCAAACCATGCATACTTCATATATTTGGTTTGATGAGCCAAGTTTTTTTTCAATATATTTGACTTTGGAAAATAATATAGTCATTAGTAAGAAGAATACTATGTTTCGTGTGTGTGTGTATATATATATTAAGCTGTTACGATGACATGAAACTATATATGATCAAATGGCTAGCTATATATATCACGTCAAAAATTAAAAGCTACCTATATTTATGATGTGTAATACTATTTCATTAATTAATGACAACGATTATTTAGCTTTTAAATGTAAATTTAAAAGAGTAATGTAAAAACACACGCGTATATTAGTTAATTTAAACATGATAGATGGGTTTGATTGTCGATTGCGATCAAATTAACGAATTGCAGATGCAGAAAAATGAGAAAGATCCAAGATCAGAAAAGTTAATTTGATTAATTTTCTTTCTACCTTTGATATTTGTCTACCCAGCAATAACAAGGCAGAGAACTGATTGTTACCTCAATGGGAGCCTCTTGTTTGGGAAGATCTTCATGATTATCACCAACAGTACAAGAATCACTTCTCCTCTTCTGGTCAACCTTAACACCATGGTCACCACCTTCTCCAGGGCTAGATCTCTCCGAACCAGACTCCATAAGCAGAGAGAGAGAGAGAGAGAGATAGCTCAATATTCCTTTCTTTCTTTCTTCTCTTTCAGCGTTCTTCTGTGTGGTGGGTCAGCAACACAAAGTCCCTCTCTCTATGTTAATATAGAGAGAGGACCTGCATAAAGTATTTGACTCCTGAAAAAAGATTAAAAAATTAACTGGAAATGGTGGGAAAAGGATATTTATTAATTACAGCAGTCCTACACAACTAGCTTGAATACTGTAACTATATATATATTTTTTAAGGATATATGATAGTTGTTTGATTAAATATATACTAGTTTAATTTTTACGTGAGTAATAGATGTAAAAGTCAATTACCTTTAATAATATGATAATACATAATTAAAATTAACTCATGAGAGTTGGTCCGATTGGTAGCAATTCGGTATTGCTTAAACAGGTTTTAAGTTTAAAATTTGGGTTGACCTAAATTAGTCAAAGTAAAGCCTTGAGACTTGGCAGACAATAAAAAAAATACATAATCAAAATCGGTGTAGAACTCTTAATTTTATAATTCGCTTATCTCATCCAAATCTGAACAATATTATCACATAATTTCTAACAAAATATCTGATGGTCTAGCATTTTTCTAGTAACTCGGATGAACACGTTACAAAATGTCAAATTACACAGCCCCGAATAAATCAAATTGCTATTCACAAAGTAAAATAAGTGGCGGAAGAAAGATCGATTGCGTCGAATAGTTAAACTATTTTTGTTTTGGTCCAAATGAATTATATATTTATTACAAATAACAATAAGTGGAAGAATTCAACTTCAACGTTTTAGACGATATGTCGGAGAGAGGGAAGGGGGCGTTGAAGCCGCAATGATCGGACACCGCCTACTATATGCAAAACTGGCAGCGTTGAAGTTTCGAAATTAGCATTACAACAAGAAGAAAGTCACACGATGGTGCCAAAAACAAAACAAAGGGCTTCACAATCAAACTTTTTAACTTTAATTTCTTTTGCCATCACTGGTGACCGGAGCCACGTTCATTTTCCTAAGGAATATTTCTTTGTCTACACTTTGAGTCAAACGTTTTTACCCCTGGTGGGATCTACCTTGTATGATTTGTCTTGTCGCCTTGTCCTTTAATTTAATTGGCCTTAGGGGAAGAACTCTTTTGTCCCGATTCAATCTTGCATTTCCCGTCTATAAGTAGAAAGATTGCCATGTACAAGATACGGGAAGAGTTGATTTTGAGGGACACATATGAGATGAGACCTATTTTTACTTTGATTGTCTCCATCCTTAATGCTCCATACTAACATTAAACGACACGCTATGTATTTTAGAGATTAATGTGTATTTGGCTTAATTAAGTTATGTGTATTTGGCTTAATTAAGTTTTTAACCCCTGTAAAATAGTTTATTTTTAGTCCTTGTAAAAGTTTAAAGTTTGTTTTTAGTCCCGCTGTCTGGTTGGGGTTAACGGCGCTGACGTGACAATGATTAAAAACAAATTTTGAACTTTTACTAATATCAAGCAAAAAAAAAAGTATATATAATTATTTTAACAAATTTTAAATAATTTAAATCATATTAATAAAAAAATATCAAAATTATTTAAAATTATTTAAATTATTAACTATGTGATTAAAATTATTTAAATAATTTTAGTTAAAATTATTTAAAATAAATATAAAATAAATAAAATTTTTTACTTGATATTAGTTAGTATAAATATTAAATATATATTTGGAACATGATGACAATATACAACGAAGATTACATAAGTATTGAGTAGGAGTATGTTAATTTATTAGGATATATATTAGGATAATTTAGGATATGACACACTACACTTTAATTGCTTGTAGTCCACTTGAGCACTATATCGACTGACATATCATAAATTATCCTAATAAATTAGCATACTCCTCCTCAATACTTATGTAATAAATATAAAATGAAAAAATTGTTTGATGTTGGTTTGACCCTTTCATAGGCACAAAAAAATTATTTAAATAAAATTTAGTTTTTAGTCCCTGTAAAATTTTAAAGTTTGTTTTTAGTCCC
>QANU01022028.1:801718-832766 GCA_003254905.1 Nissolia schottii
ATATATATATATATATATATACACACACACTAATATATTTTTATTCATGTACTACACGGGACTTTTAAAAAAATGATAATTAAAATTATAAATTATTTTATTTTATTTTAAATTAATAATATTGTTCAAGCAAACTCCTTGGATTTAAGTCATTGTCATGGGTTCCATCCATAAAAACAAAGTCATTGTGACATGCTATTTTTATATAAAAATTATTTCTTTTAATGCATATTTTTATTTAAATTAATGGTGTCTAAAGTCTATTGGACAATCTTACTTAAGCTTATAATCAGCCCACTTGATAATGATACAATATAACTGGAAGAAACTATACTCTCTTTTGAATTAAAAAAAAAATACTCTCTTTACTATTATATGCATTCATTAAATGGTTATTAAATCAAATTAAGGATATTATTAAAAGAAGTTACTATTAGCTTACTATTTAAAACTAGCAAATAATTTGAAACAGGTAATTAATAAGTTGTTGGACGAATGATAAGCAATTTACACTTTCGTGAGGATGAAGATACATTTATTAAACAAAAATGCTACATGTACACCCAATTTCATACATTCATACATACATTCATACATACACCATTAATAATGCACAAAGTTTATTCTCACGAGTGCACAAACATTATAAACTTGTAAATAATACACTCAACTATACTTAATTAAGTGCACAAACATTATTGAGTTAAAACACAAACTTTATGTATATAAGTACGAGGTGTATATATAGTGTATGATTTTTGGTGTACGTGTAGCAGAACTCTTTATTAAAAGAGAGAGTAATCTTTAATGCTCTATCTCCTAGAACTGTGAGAGCAATGTCTCCCAAAATTTTAAAATATAAAAAAATGAAACGGATGGAACAATAAGAATGTAATATGTAGTAGTGCCTTCATAAAATATTTTGCTCTAGTATTCAGACTTCACTACTAATAAGGCTAACTAATCCAGTTCAAGGAACTGTAGTTGCCCCTCCCCGAGACAAGTTTTTTCCACTCCGGGTCTTGAACTTGAGATCCTTTAAGAAGTGGACGAACTTTTCTATCACTCGACCAACTTTGAGTTGGTACATTCACAAAATGTATGAAAACAAGAAATAATACAAACAACAATTAAGCTGATGACATTTTTTACGAGAGTTTAATTACTATCCACCAGTGTAAAAGATTTTTACACACTGTCAACCAATCAAATCATTTTAAAAGCATGACTTTTTAAATAATAGGTTATAAAATCATTTATATTTATTTATGTGAAAATTTTTATCGCATATAATTAAGCTCTTAAAATTAATATAAAAATAAAAACATACCAATATGAAACATTTTCTAAAACCAAATCGGACCAAAGGACACATCTATATATTCCACAGACCAACTGCTCCCAAAGCAAGGAATTGCTTTTAATCATGTTGCAAAACTACTTATGTGAATCTTGCTGTACAAGTCTAGAATAAAGAATCTTCAAGCAAGGAATTTTTTGGGGCTTTATATATCAGTTGATCAATTGTTGCTGGTTCTCTATTCATCGATCGTCAATGGCATCGGCCGCTGATACAGGCATTGGTAATAAAAGGGTTGGAGCAAGAACAAGGTCACGAAGTAATCCAGTGGTGGATGAAGAGATTGTGCCTAATTCTGGATGGACAGAAGTCTCTGGAGGCCACTGTCTTCTAGTCGATCTTCCTGGTATTTTACTCTTTGAATATTTAAATTAATACCCTTGTTGCTTAAGATATGACTTAGGATTAATTTGGGGTAAGCGTCTGAGAACTAATTGATGAATAAGCTATTTCATAAATGCGTAGTAAAATATAATTGTTTAGAATATTTATTTTATGAAGTGTTTTTTTTTTAAAGGTTAAATATTTTAACATTTCTAAAAGCAAAAAAAAATGACTCTTTAAAAAAATAAGAAGCTCTTGGGCCAAACAAGACAAAAATTGAAAAATATAACTTTTGACTTTTGAAAAGATAAAAGAAAAATTATAGTCTTATTAAGTTAGGTTTATGGTTAACTTAGACTTAATTTTTAATTTTAAGAAGAAAGAAAAAAAAAGTTATGCTTTCGAGATTTAGTTAAATTCCTCTGTTAATTTCAAGAGAAATGAAAAGAACTAGGATGCGTGTATAAAAGATATAATATAAGCAAAAGGCTCTAAATGAAACTTGATTTTTATTTCTTCTTCGGCATTAGTAATGGAAAAGGAAAACGGATGCTCTCGCATCCCGGAATTGAACTAGTTGACCAAGTTTCACTATGAGTCATTTATTTGTTTTCACTTGATTTTTTTTTTTATTTGTTGCGTTACATGTTTTGAGAATGTTATAGAGGAAATACCGAAACAAGAAATAAACAAAAATACGAACCCCATTTGGGCATTTCATGTTGGCTTCTTCAGGATTCAAGAAAGAGGAGGTGAAGCTCGAGTTTGATGAGTCTGGCCATATAATCGTAAGAGGCGAAAGGCTAACAAACGAACAGAAACGCCTACACTTTGAGCTGATCTTTCCGGTGCCGACGGATTCAGTCGACGTCGATAAGATAGCCGGTAATTTCGACGGCGAGATCCTCTACGTTCACGTCCCCAAACCAATTCCACAACAAGAGATCAACAAAAGTGGTGGTGAGATTGAGGAAGAAATCTCAAATGACAACATGGGCAGCGTTGGAAGCCCAGAAGAAATAACTGAAAGCAATGTGGAGCACGTTGATTCTGATAATGAAGGGAAGAATGAAAGTGCACGCCACGTGGAGGAGGATTTTCCCAAGGTGGTGATGATGAGGAAGTGGGAGCAGAGGGAGCCGGGCATGTCAAGAAGCAACGTGGTGGAGCTTTTAATGAGAAACAAAGGAATTGTTGTTACGGCTCTCATAGCTTTCTCCTTTGGGGTGTATGTGTCTCACAAGTTCCAATCCTTAACTGCACCTTAAAGTGAAGGAGAACTTTTTTTTATGTGATTATGGGGAGCAACCATGGATATATATGCTCTGAATTGCACTTTAGCTTTTACTCTCGGAAGATCCACCATTTACAGTTGTAGTGTACTTCATTATGTGGTCCGAAATATATCTAATGTGATATTTTAACTCTTGAGTGATGTCTTGCGACTTAAATGACGTGCCATGTAGATATTCAAACAAGGACAATTTGTGGTGTATTTTATCCTTCTCTCTTTTCCAACATTAAATATCTGCAAGCAGAATTTGATTTGATTTGTAACCGCAGAGAAAATAGATGAGTAATTGCAATTTTTACCTATCTAAAAACATAGAAGTATCATTATATTGGTTCTTCCACTCTAAATACATGAAAATGATCATGTTACAAATATATCCAAGATATCTGCAACTCGTATCTCGAACTTGGTCCAAGAAGTTGTTAGATGATGAAGACAGCAGATGTAGCTGAGTGAGTTTATGGTTGATGGGTCGAGCGGCGGTAGGGGTACCTGCAAAAGACACTTCGACGCCTAAGTAAATATATTTCTTAGTATGTTGTCAAATGAGGGTTAAATTTATCGTACATGAGCATGAAGGGTGTTCATGCTTGTATACTTTTTAATGATCATGTCAGTTTTGATTGTTGGATAGCATTTACCATGCATTTGTAACTAATTGAAAAAACTGTATTGAGCTGATTAGTGCCTCAGTGATACTCATAAAGGAGAGGGGGCATTATAAATAATTACGCTAGCAAGCCGTTATTGTCATCATGATTCTGAGCGGTTATACTTCTCTAATCGATCAAACCGAGTTATTATGGATGGGATTAACCGACTTGTTGATATGTCAGGCTTATGCGTATCTTAGCCATATAGCATACAAGTCAGAGCCTGGCTTTTCTCCATAACAGATCCTGTCATGTCAATTTTTACCATCAAATCAGCATCTAAAAGGATGAGGTAAAACTAGTAGACTGCACTTGGTTTTTCATGAAGGATTTAATTTAAGGGAATTTAAAGTGTGAATGTTGTTCACATTAGTAAATTATGGACTATAAAGAATACATAAGTAAGATTATTCATAGAATCACATACAAGTGACGGGATCGAGCAGGTGTAGTTCGATGAAAAACGTGTAGCTTTGTTTTTCAAACAACAAAGCTCACAAAATAAGCAAGCTTTAATTTCTTTTCCATCCATGTTGCCATAATAAATGGAGATGCCAATTGTCAAACTTAGTGCAGTGAGTTAGGAAGTGAGCACCTAATGCCATAAATGTCTTCGGCACCATCTGTTTCACTACAAAAATGTTACATATACACCTAATTTCATACACCTATACATACACCATTAATAATGCACAAACTTTATTCTCACTAGTGCACAAATATTACATGAGTTAAAACACAAATTTTATGTATATAAGTACGAGGTGTATGTATGATGTATGATTTTCGATGTACGTGTAACAGAACTCGTTTCACTAAAGCCAAAATGAAAGGCTTGCTTATATTTGGTGCCTCAAACTATCACACCTACCATTTTGTGACCGAGAAGAATTTATTTATTTTTTAGTTCTCTTTTGTGTATTTGTGTATACATTAGTAAGAAAATACTGTGAAATATTTTAAGTATATACAAGATTTAAATTTTGAGTGGAGTGTAATAATATTTGTATATTATATCTTTTTAATAAAGTATCTGTATATCGCCTTTTACCTATAAACGTGAGCTTTAAGCTAAATCACGTTAATTCTTTTTTATCTTTTAATACACTTCTATATATTTATTTTTCTACTAATTTGTTTGCACCTTCTAAGGCCCACCATTTTGTAACATCTTTAACACTGTTAAATACTCGGAAGCATGCAGATAACAAACAATGTCATTTCCATTTTCCCCAATCATAAAATAGATAAAGATAAGTGGGTAATAACTAATCTTGGCAATGTTGCTAAGGGTACAACTCAAATGCGGCTAACCATGCTTTCAACTCATAATGGTTTTATATGGTGACATCGAGTGCATAAACTTTTACATATTCATGGACAAATCTTTTCTATGCGCATGTACAAACTTTTTTAAATACAAAATTAAATCAAATGATATTTGTAGCACATTAAATAACAAAAAGTAATTGTCGCATTCTCTCTTCATCTCCCCACTCATACTCTAAGCATGTGGATTCGCTCGCTACCATGCACAAATATTTTAAGGCATATGCAAAAACTTTTGAATTGTACATAAACTTTGCAACAACTAGAAATAAAAAAAATATGACAAAAACGTAAACAAAAACGAAGACGAAGGAGAAAACCTTTGTTCTCACATGCACAAACTTTTTAACAAGAATACACAAACTTTTGACTAACCAGATATGCAAAAACTTTTCTACACACATGCACAAACTTTTGAAAAATCAAAAACAACTAATATGCTGGAAATGGAAATGAAAACTCTTAGAATCATAAAGAATAAAATGAAAACAAAAAAAAAAATGATGGGAGATTACACAAGAAGAGGAAAAAAAATAAAGAATAAGTAAAAGAGAAGAAAAAAAAAACGTATTAAAAAGAGTGAGTTATATAACACTTGACAAAGTTTGACTTACAGGCATAAGAATTCTCCTAATCTTGGTGGCTTTTACGTGTGAAAAAGGAAGAGAATTCTCCTTATCTTCTCCTAAAATGTCCTAAAATGTTAGGAGATGAGGACACGACGCATTTCCCTCCATATTCTTACAAAAACTAATAATAATTTATTAGCATTAGCATTAGCATTAGCATTAGCATTAGCATTAGCATAGATAAATAAGGTAAATTAACCGTGTGCACGAGGCTATAAGTAGAAGAGATGACAATGGTAAAATTTAAATGCATGCTATTTCAAATGAGTGGGTATTAGTGTTGAAATTTGCGGTTTAATCGCTGCTTCCCTGACAATTAGTGAAGGAGATTAGGTTGTTCGGCTCTACCCATGAATACAAATTGAGGCTGCTCTGCAAATCTGGTTAAGCATTTTTAAGGTAGCAAATCTTTGTTGGCCTTAGAGCATCTGCCTCCAGGTGACATGTTCTTTCTTTTGTTTAATTCAACTGCATTTCTCCATTATTCAATTTTTTCTTTTTGTTTTTGAAAGGCTCTCTACTTTGATTTTGTCATCTCACACCTTGTTGCTTTTGTTTTATCTGGTCAATCACCTTTGTTGGGTCCTTTTTTTAGGCCATGCCTTTGTTGGGTTTGTATGAACTTTTATTTCATGATAGCCATATTAATTGGGCTTCCACGTTGTAGTATTTTTCTATTCTAGATAAATGGGCTAGCCTCAATTGGCTATGGGGACACAGGTATCCTAGCTCAGGCTATTATTGCCACTTGCTACTGTGAAATTGTAGGGAAGGTTCTCCACAGGTTAGCATGTGAGATTTACCAACAAAGCTGGGCACAATTAGGTGAATTTTTTGGTCCCTTAAGCACTCGTTTAGCGGTTCTTGCTTGGTGATAGAAATGCAACCAAAAAAAAAAAAAAGTTGATATGTGAGATTTTGGAGTGAAGTGATTCATAATCAATCTATATAACTAATTAAATAAATAAGAGCTGTTTTGGTAACGAAATAAAGAAGGGCTTAAATTTGATAAATGTTAATCTATTTTATTTTTTACAATTTAAATTAATTATATTTTTTTTTGTATGATCAAAATACGAGATTGAATAAACTTATAAAATTATTGTAAGAAAATTAAGTTCATTGAAATATAAACGTACACAGGAATGGATTCAGGGGTTTGTAGGGACTATAGCCTATAGCCCTCAAGAATTTTCAAAATTATTATTATTAGTAGGGTTGTACACGGGTCAAGTTTGGTTGGACTCCGCCATGTATGAGACTCGACCAGTCTAAGTTGAGTCAGGTCGGGTTTTTTACACATTTTTTTTGGGGTGCCCGTCAATGGTGACCTGCCATTATTTGTTTTTTTAAAATAAAATTTTCATTTTTTAATTTAACTTATTTTTTTAAAATAAAAATTTGTTTTTTAATTAAAAAATATATATTATCTTTTAATGCATAAAATAGGCTTAGTCCCAAAAAAAATCTAATAACAAAAAGAAAATAATATTTTTGTTTTTTAAATAAATAATAATTATAATAATAATAAAATGGCAAGTGGTGGGTTAGCTGGTCAAATCGGGTCACAAAATTTGAACTTGATACCCAGCCCTACACAAGTGGCGAGTCAGTCTAGAGTGACCCGCCAACCTGACTTAACCCAATCCAAAGGGGGTTGAGTAAGCGAGTTGCCCCGACTCATTGTTCAACCCTAATATATATATATACACACACTAGTGCATAGTTGAAATAGAAAGGCTGTGGCTTGTTTTGCCTCTTGGCTCTTGCACCCTCTGGGTTTTACTCCCACTCAACTCACATTTCTATAGTTCTAACTAAATTATGCAGCTTTTGATTTTAATTACTTAACTTTTGTAAATATAAGGAACTACTTTAAGACATAAATTTTTGTTTGCTATAATTCTAACTAAACTTAAACTTAAATTTTGGATGGTTCTAACAATATAGTAAAAAGATGATATCAAACAATCAAATGAACACATTCTACTATAGTTCTAATTATCTCATTTGCTATGAACTTATGAATTAAATCACCATTTTTTCTAACATAATTCTGAAACATTGCACCATATCATTCATTCAATATATCAAACATTTGATAATATATTTTATTATTTTTCGGCTACACCTCTGTCCTATTTTTGCCTACGTCCTGAACGTACATAGGTCAAAATTAAAATAAAACAATGCCTGCTTTCAGTATTTTGATCAACTTCTGGCTAATTTTAACAAATCGCTTTTGGTTGGTTTCCAGAGGACGCATAACCAAAATTCTAGTGCAACCCGTGGTTTAAATATGGGAGGAACCGAAGAAGTAAAGAAACATGAGGATGAAGCTGAGAAGAAGGATCATAAGAAGGAGAAGAAAGAGAAAGCCGAGGATGGTGGAAAGGAGGAAGAGAAACCCAAGGAGAAGAAAAAGAAGGACAAGGAGAAGAACCCTGAAGATAAGAAGGATCCCACCAAACTGAAGCAGAAGCTTGAGAAATTAGAGACCAAGATACAGGCTCTGGTGGCAAAGAAGGACGAGATATTGATGCTGCTTAAGGAAGCTGAACAAGCTGGAGCCGCTGGGAGCATCGAAAAGCCATAGGAATCTTAGACTAACCAGTTAATTGGCTTTTGGTTTTATGCTAAGCTGTGTGTATAATCTCTCTGTATACTACGTATTTATTTATATGATAATTCTGCGTATCTCTCCATGTAGTATATATGTCTTTATATACTACAATTGTGGAGATGGACTGTACTAAAATTTCCCCGTTATAAAAAATAATTATGTAACACTAAACTATTACAATATCTTCATCGATGAACTTCCAGTGCTCACTTGACAACTCTTGTACAAAAAGAAAAGATAAAATTACAACAAAATCCCATTGCAATCAAATCAAATAACAATTGTTAGAGGTAAAACATGTATCAGAACCTGGCAATCAAACTAAGGCCATACTCTCGAAAGTTCAATTGGCGATAAAATGGGAGACTAAAAAAACCAGGCAATCAAACTTAAATCCATCACGAAGCATTACAATTGTTGTAGCTTCCCACATACAGTCAATTACGGTTACCACTTCTTTTTTTTTTTTTTAATTTATTATTTTTATACCAAACGAAAAATAAGGATTAAAAAAAATAATAAGTTTCTGAAATTACTCTGACGCTTGAAAATTAACTAACTCTATACAATATTCAACTCACTCAATCAGCCTCCTGCAGCCCGCCGAGCACGACGGACCCCACGAACAACCCGACGCCTCCGACCGCGAGCGCCGCGGCCACGACCGCCTGGACGGCGACGAGGCCGACGGAGTCATCCGGTATGAGGACGACCGCCAACACGGCTGCCACCAGCGCCGGCAGCGCCGCCGACGCCAGCGCGGAGGGAGAGAATCCAGCGGCCGTCTCGAGGAGGCTGAGCAGGCCGAGCTCCTCCGCCTTGGAGAAGAGGCCGGCCTTCTCGATGGAGGAGAGCGTGAGCCCCAGCTCCTCCGCCTTGGACAGCAGCCCCGCCTTCTCGACGTTGCTGAGAACCTTCCGCTTCTCGAGCTTCCTGAAGACGTCGACCTCCACCTCCTCGCTCCCTTCGTAGAAGATCCCCGCTCCGAACCACTCCTTCTTCCAGTTCTCGTTGTACTTGTTCACCTAAATCAAATGTCACCGTTGAAAAAAATCAGTTAGACGGTTAGAGAAGTTACTGAGAGGGCGAGAGAGAGTCAAAGCTATTGTGTACCTTCTGTTTGGGGGCCATGGCAAAGATTGTTAGGGGTTTGGTCTTGGTGGTGGTGGGGAGAGAGCGTTGGTCGCGGAAGGCGGTGGCGGTGCGATGGGAGTGGAGGGAACGAAGAGAAGTGCGTGAGGACGGTGCAGGGATCGCCATTGATGGGTTTGGGAGGTTGGGTTGCACAGGAAGATAGGAAGATAGGGCGTTTCCTGTGAAGGGCGTCTAAACTGCCACGTGTGATGGCAGGGAGAGAGGGAGAGAGGGGCGGCCTTCTCTTTCTTATTTTTATTTTTATGGGAATGATAATAATAGTATTATTATTGGTTTTCTGAGACGCGATCTTCTTGTTTGATTTCCACCACTCGTGTTGGGGATAGCTTTATCCAACTTAAGACTTAATTTTGTTCTTGTATAAAATTTAACCATATGATTTATAATTGCACCACTTTTTTTTTTAAAATAGAGACACAATCTTTCTTAACAAAAAGATATAAATTTTAAATCACAATCAATTTAAATAAATAGATACAATTTTTTATTAAATTTAACATAACCTTAAACTGTACAGTAATGAGCCTTAATTATAAAGAGACTGGACAACTAGTGTATATTATAAAAGTGTGCTAAAATTGAAACTCATATATATATATATATATATATATATATATATATATTCTCTCACCTCTTGCCACTCTATTTTATGAAAGAGATGGTTAACAATCTCCACCCATAATTTTGATTTTTGGATAAGAAAATCATATCTCTCATTTATGAGATTATTTCTTGTTAGTGGTATCATCACCAAATTATTTTTAAAACATAAAATTAAATTGGTTTTTCTCTCTCCTCCCGCTTGTCAAATAATGTTTAAAATTTAATGTTTATAAAAAGTTATTGAATAGAGTAAGTATATCATGATTTATTCTTGAGTTAGACTAATCTTATGAGAAGTGAGAAAATTTTTTTTCTCATACCTTAGATTGTATTAAATGAACAAGATTAAAACATGTCATTAGAAGAATCGCATGACACACCTTCTTTTGAATAAATGCGTGGTAAATTTGTACTAAATAGAAATAAAATGTACATACTTTTAACGATAATAAAAATATTACTATCCCAAAACTTTTTATTTCAGTTTCTTAATCATTATTTTTAAGGCATTGTTAATAAAACCCTAAAATAAAATAGAGATAGATAAAATTTAATATAAAGGGTTTTTTTTTCTTCAAAAGAAAGAAAGAATGTTTTTTTAAAGTTTTTTTCCTTGATGTATTTGAGCCATACTCTTGTATTGACTTTTTTTTTTCCATGGATTAATGAAATGTAGTTTTTTGTTTTTTCGACAAAAGAATTATCAATATTATAGATGATTTTTTTTTACATTTATATGTTTTTGGTACTGAAATTGGCAAACCCTAGGCTATTTTAGCTTTTTTTGAAAAAAAAAACATGAAAAGTTGCGAACCGATGATGGCGATAGGTGACGCGACGCTAACTGGTGCTGAAATCACCAGCGACAGTGGCAATTTTAGCACTTGCCAAATTAAAAAATATTAATACATATTCAATAGAAAATTGCTTAGGACCTAACAAATCAATCTACATATTAACATATATACTTTGATGAATGACACTTGGCATTGTCATTCATCAAAATGTATAGGTTATATATGTTTATTTGTTAGGTCTCTCAAGTAATTTTCTATTGAATCTGTACTTTTTTTTAATTTGCCAAGTGCTGAAATCGCCATTGTCACTAGCGATTTAAACACATGTCAGCATCGCATTACATGTTGTCGTCATCAATTCGCAGCTTTTTGTTTTTCTTTTTTATAAAAAAAAAAACCTAAAATTTCCATGGGTGGTGATTTCAAGACCAAAACCATACAATTATAAAACAAAAATTTGATCCATATTATTGTATTACCTATTTTTCCAATTCCTATACAAGTACAAACCCCTAATGAAATACACCTATCTTTTGATGAAAAAAAATCAAAATAAAAAAGAAAAGTATGTGTCTCCTCCCAAAAGAAAAGCCTTTTTTTTTCCCTCCTCATGTATCATAGTATGCATTTTATAAGATTCAAATGGTGTTCTGAGGCCAAGGATAAGTGTTAGATCCTTTTTTTATAGTGTTTTATTTATGTCTGTCCTTTTCAGTCGCATTTTGACTTTATACAATCAAAAATGTCACTTTTTAGTTTTACATTAATTAAGTTTGAATGTTTATAAAAAAAATTAATTAAAGTTTAGATTAAGTGAAGAGAAGACCCATAATCCCAATATATTTTTGATCCGTTTTTTGGTTGACCTTATAATTTTTGAACTAAAGGCACAAGAAAACTCTCTGAAAGTTACCTGGAATTTAAAATACAACCAATTGTATTATTAAGAACATTTTTATTTTTTATTCTTTTTTGTTCTTAAATTTCTTCGAATTGTTTTCGTGTAAACATACGTTTGATCAGATTTCGTCTCCATTTCTGTACTTTAGCCGCGAAAGTTCGAAGAGGTTACCTATTTGATGAATTATTAATTGGATACGCCCCAATTTAATCTCAGATATTTTTTAAGTCAGACATTTTATTTCTTTAAAATCTTTTCGGTCAATTTATTTTTTATAAATTATAAAAATTAGACAAGTTAATTTTTTATCCATCTTTTATACTAAGACGGTTTACTTATATTACAATAGAGGGACGACATATTTAAAATGTCTAAGTTACATTATTTATGTTAAAAACGACGTCATTTTACACAATTAATATTACATCCTCTTTAACCAAAATATTGTTGTTTCCCATCTCATGTCTATAAACGATGAACGTACATAAAAATGAGGTGTTTGACTATCCACATGATAAAGTAAACAAGTTTTTATTGAAATTAATTGATTTAAAAAATAACAAAGACTAAAGTGATCAAAAAAATTTAACATGAATGAAATTGATTGATTTAAAAAATAATAGGGACTAAATTTACTAAAAAAATTTAAAATAAAATTGTCTGAGTAAAAAAAATAGGAATTAAATTGGGGTTCCATCTCGTTAATTATATATCCTTATCTTTTGGATTTGGCAATAACAACTATGAATACTTATATTAAATACAAAGAAACTATTATAAAACTCTCCCATTTGAATTCTTCTATGCCAAAGTATATATAGGTCGTATTGTCATGATACATTTGTTAGCTGGAAGGAAACACCTGCACTGGTTGCAGTTTATTTAATTTGCACTACATAGAGATACATAAAAGGTAAAAAAAATATCTTCAACTTTTTTTTTAATACAAAAAAAAATCTAATTTTTGTCATTAGCTATATTTAAATTCGGTATATCAAGTTTAATAGACAAGTCTCTTTATCAATAAATTATCAATGTTGTTGTTAAAAAAAATTTAACTAAGGCTTGATTATAAATATATTTTAGTCATAATATTGAGTATAATTATTATGTATTGATATTGTAAAAAAAAAATATACTGATATCCAATCAAATCTTATCATATAAATAAAAATAATTATCTCTCACACTCACTGTATAAAAATTCATGCATATGCCTTTTTTATATTGTTATTGCGTATAGCAATTAAACCTCCTACAACGATTGTGAAGTTTATATAAATTTAAGCTTGAATTTTTTTTTAACATCACTTTAATTTTATATTGATGGAATGATGAAAGGCTTCTTATATGATGAAACAAAAATGTTGTACACCACTTTTGCATTTACCAATTGTACACCACATTTAATGCAAATTTTTTCTCTCCACATCACTCTCACGCTCTTCTTTTGTTTCTTCTTCTTCCCTGTTCTTATTTTCCTCTCTTCTTCCCTCACTATCTCTATATTTTATTTTCTTTTTCATTTTTTTCATTTATCACAAACGCTTTTTTTTCTTCGTTTTCAGTTTTCTTATTTGTTTTTCTTCATTTATCACATTTACTATTTTAATATAAACGTTTTCCCATTTTTTTTCTTTTTTTACAAGATGTAATAGATCCCAGAGTTTTTATTTTTGGTTCTGTCATTTCTTTTTTATCTAAATATTCAAAAGTTTGTGCATGTGTGAAAAAAAGTTTGTGCATGGTTATTCAAAAGTTTATGTATGTGAGTACTAAAGTTTTTTTTTGTCTTCGTTTTCATCTCTGCCATATTTTTTGGTTTCTGATTGTTTAAAAGTTTGTGCATATGTATAGAAAAGTTTGTACATTTTTGTTCAAAATTTTGTGCATGTGAGTACCAAAATTCTCTTATTCTTCACTTTTGTTTCGTTTTTGTCTAATTCTTTGTTTCTGGTTGTTGAAAAGATTATGCTTATTAATTCAAAAGTTTGTGCATTTGCTTTTAAATGTTTGTGCGAGAGTGAATCTACACACTTAAAGTGTGAGTGGGGAGCAGGAGAAAGTGTGTGATAATTACTTTTAGTTATTTAATGTGTCATAAATCTGGTTTGATTTGTTTCCATATTTAAAAATGTTTGTGGATGTAGGTAAAAAAAAGTTTGAGCAGCTAAAGTCATTGTATATACCCCTACCATTATTGACGATGAAATTGATAACAAATTTTAAAGTGTTAGATATATGTTAATATATATATATATATATATAAATATATAAAATAGAACCAAATCGATGCATAACATATGACGTCAAACAATTTTTAGAGACTAATATGATGTTACTTTGAACTTATTTTATGTGAAGAATCTTTCAAGAATTAAATTAATTGCACACAAAAATTTCAAAGGACCAAAATGCACGTTTACTCTTAAAATTAACGGCAAAATGCATTAAAAAAATAGCATGTCTTTGTCTACTTTCAACTTAAATAGCGTATAAAGTATGCTCTAAAGAGGCCCCCAAAGTTAGCTTTGCCGGAGTCTCTCTGCAACTTGCTAACCCCATTTGTTTTACCATCTAATTCTCTGACGTTGTAAGTCTTCCACCATTCTAGCCATGTGTGCACCGAAGCACCTATCTATTATATTTCAAGATCGAGTAATTAATTATGTCACTCATTGCTAAATTTTTGGTGTACGAACCAACATAACCTTACTAGTAGAAGTGATTTAAATCATAAACACAAAAATATGATTTTACTAAATAATAAAGATTAAAGTACGAACCAATTTATGTATCTCCGAAAGAGTAAGAGGGCTTCAAATTTCTATTATTTTCTTCCTCGTATATACTTGCTCCTGTGTCTTTGTTGAGTCGTTGGTGTGATTATATATTTTGAGGAATTGCAGTTTGAGAGGCAAATGGGGAATGTTCTGTGTTGTGTGCAAGTTGACCAATCGACGGTGGCTATGAGAGAAAGATTTGGACGGTTTGAAGAGATACTTCAGCCAGGATGCCACTGTGTGCCATGGATCCTTGGAAGTCAACTCGGAGGTCAACTCTCCCTTCGTGTGCAGCAATTGGATGTTCGATGCGAGACCAAGACTAAGGTTAGATTAATTCCAAGTATTACCGGTTTAAAAGATCTTTACATAATCATCCAATTAGATTCGATTCAAGATTCAAATAATAATTACACTGACGCGTAAAAATCCCTTTGTCTACATGTCATATGGTTCATTGATTCTCCATAGTCCTAAAATGTTAATTTTCTCTCCAATGGATAGTAGTTGAGATGTTTTGTTACAGGATAATGTCTTTGTCAACGTTGTTGCGTCAATTCAGTATCGTGCCCTGGCAGAGAAGGCCAATGATGCTTTCTACAAACTTAGCGACACAAAGACTCAAATCCAAGCCTATGTTTTCGATGGTAAATAAGACTAACCATATGACGCTGCTTAATATTAATGCTAGAAGCGCACAAGAAGGTGTTTTAAGCTAACGTGAGAAGCTGCTGTCTAATTTTCAGTAATTAGATCAAGTGTTCCGAAACTCAACTTGGATGATGCATTTGAGCAGAAAAATGATATTGCGAAAGCTGTGGAAGATGAACTTGAGAAGGTTCCTTTTATGATATTTAGCCAAAAACAAAAAAAAGTCAACTGTTTTTAATTTATGTTTAATTTGATCACTTTTTTTACAGGCTATGTCAACTTATGGATACGAGATTGTTCAAACACTGATTGTTGATATTGAGCCTGATGAGCATGTGAAAAGGGCTATGAATGAAATCAATGCTGGTATGTTATATGAGCACACCTTTTATGCTTTCAACTCAATCTGCCACGACTTATGCTTGTGCATCAAGTATCAATGAATTGTTATTTTGAGCTCAAATGATCATTTCATCTGCATTTATACCTCATTCCTATGCTGAGTGCTGAGTTTCACCTAGTGGTAACATGAAACAATTAACTGAAAACTCATATCTGCGAATTTGATTCCAACCATGGCATATAATCAAACCAGATTTAGTACCTGAAACGATTGGGTTATTCACTTCAAACGTGTGTCATTCTGTACTTAATCAGCTGCAAGATTGAGGGTGGCAGCTAATGAGAAGGCAGAGGCAGAGAAAATCTTGCAAGTAAAGCGAGCCGAGGGCGAGGCCGAGTCCAAATACCTTGCCGGGCTTGGTATCGCTCGCCAGCGTCAAGCGATTGTGGATGGCTTGAGAGACAGCGTGCTGGGGTTCTCGGTTAATGTGCCGGGGACAACTGCAAAAGATGTCATGGACATGGTGCTTGTCACTCAGTACTTTGACACCATGAAAGAAATTGGTGCTGCCTCCAAGTCTTCTGCAGTGTTCATCCCACACGGACCTGGTTCTGTTCGCGATGTGGCTAACCAAATCCGCGAAGGACTTCTTCCGGGTTCTCATCAGTAGTTTCAATGCCACTAAGCTCTTGTGTGGGAGTGTGATGATGATGATCTTATGTGCATATGGTTGTCTTTCTGTTCTGTCTGTTTGGTTGTATTGTTTTACTATACTATCTGTGTATTAATTATAATTGTAGAAACAAGCTTTCCTATATCGTGTATGATGCATTACTAAATCATAAACTATTAAATGTAAATAAGGTTTTCTAGATTGTGAATGTTGCATAGCAGGATATTTGATCTTTTGCTTCTAATTCCATCTTGAGAGTTCAAATCATGTACTATGCTATTTTGCCTTCCAAAGTTTGCACAAATGAAAAATGCTTCCATTTGTCATTGTACCTACTACATTTTACAACTTTATCAAGGAAGTTATGTCGCAACATTTTCCCAGGACATGGGAGGGTCTAAATGCGTTCGAATGTTCATCGTTCACTAAATGAGAACATAAACCTGCTTCTCCCTTTTCATGGAAAATATAGCTCTCCATATCCAAGTAAAGCCTAACAGAATTAATATGGCAACTGCCACTTACTATGAAAAGAAAGAAAGAAATTCTTGCACCATTGAATTTTCTGAAGAGATTCACCTTGGAGAAGAGGTTTTCTTATTTCTAGTACTATTATAGATTTTCTTTTTCTCGGTTAGAACAACCAATATCCAAAATCTACTTAACTAATCTGACTCGAGTTAGGTTAGTCCACTATGATCGTAAAGTTCTCTCTGCACCACTGCTATAATTTATTAACTAGAAATGTGCACAGCTTATTTTCTCTGTTACCAATCCATCAAAGAGACAAGGATCTCAGAGAGCAATATTGAAAGAAAATGGATAAATCACCAGGGTGTTAGAGCCACCGAGAATCCAACCTTGGGAATCTTTTCTTCACATCTAAAATCCATTTCTACAGCCACAGTCATAAAAAATCTCTGCCACAACTCTCCTTGAACGAGCGCGCCGGCCACCCCATTAGAGTCGAGTCGAGCCTTAACCAGAGTATGAGGAAACATTGAGTGCTGAGCACCAAAGGTAACACCGGTGATCGCGTTGGTTGAAAGGTCGTGGCTCACCTCTGCTGCAATGGCACTCCTTGTGAGTGGGTTCACTTCAAGGTAACATGAGCCTTTCAGAGTTTCAAACCTGTCATGCCTGCATAACATGGTTCAAGTCCGAGGACAGAAAACTCCAATTGAACTAATGTTCCTATATATCATGTTATAAATTTAGTCTTTAAATCTTGTGGGGGTAGGCTCACACGGTCAAGGAAGCAGTAAGATAGGCAGCGCTCAGACCAAAACCAGCGTTCAGCTTGTTGACTGTCATTGTTGATATGTCAAAGGCAGCACCTCCTCCCAGTGACAGAAGGCTGGTTCCTATAACGCCGGATAAGTTCGCAACCGGATTGTATCCATCTTCGGAGTTTAATAGTCCAATACAACCCGTAATCCCAGCGTAGTTACTCGAGTATTGAAGTTCCACCTGTGTAATTGAATTCGTTTCAATGAAGGGAAATTGGTCAGATCACAGGTGCAATTAAAACTAAGATTCAAGAAAACGGTTAAAGATGAAAGAGTTCTATGGGTTTTGGGGAGTCCATCGACATAGGGAGAGAGAAATCGAATAATCGCGATTGGTAACTAGCAAGTGATAATGTTGTCACCTGATTACATAGTCGTTTGCACATGAATCCCGAGTGGAAAACAAAAATATCACCAATCACCCATAATCATTCAATTCCGGTTTTGAATGTGACATTCCCAATTATTTGCATGCAAAATCCCTATGTTGATGGACACCCAAGAAAACTATGTAAAAGTATAATAATTTCTCAAGATGAAATAATTGAATGCAGGCAAGGCATGTAGAAACTAGTTGAACCTTCCCGGAATTGGGCATGGAACATTCGAAGAGGCTCCTCAGTCCTGGCAAGGTTTCTTCTACTGTTATGCAACAGATACAGCAGCCAGGGCACTATAGTCAGACATGAAATTCCATAACTGTTTAAGAATTCTAAGAAATTAACATTGTTCTCATGATGCTTTGGAAACCTTTCATGATTAATTGCTAAACTCAGATGGCATCACAAAAATATACTGGGATTTAGATCTTCTTAATGTTTGTTTTAAGCATAGATATGTTCCAAAACAAGATGGAGACAATTTCTTTTTATGTACACAAGAATGGGCAAGCAAGTACAACACAGTACCATTCACTCACACACATACTTTAAATAGGTAGAACCGTCTTAAAATTCATAAGACCCAATTTGAGTTTTTGAATACAAAAAATGATCACGTTAAAAATAAATATTGGAGGATCCTAATCCACGTATACAAGGTACCAACAAGCTTCCTTGGTGCTAGTTTGATTAGAAGCTACTGAAGATTGAAAATTCATCAAAAGGAAAGAAAAAAAAAAAAAAGAACAACGAAAGAGCCGAAGCAGTAGAAACAGTACATTTGGGTCAAGTGGTGTTTGTTAAATCAACTGCTCCCCAACCCTCTTCAGCAGAACAAATTACATGTAAATAAAATCACTTTTCAGCCAAAAGCAAAAAGCTTAAAAAGAGATGAAGTTGATATTCTCATTACGTTGACAAGAGAGATCTAAACTCCAGTCCAGGGATTTGTAGCGAAAGTGCATTGGTGGTCGTTGAGCATAGTCCTTGTGAAGAACATCTAACATAAAAGGTAAACAGAACTGTCATAATGTAGCAAGAGTATATATGCTTCAATATCAAAATCCAATCTAATGGAATAATAAAAAGAAACGAGAAAAAGGGGGCATCAAAGAAAATGATAAAACCTCTGGCCTTCTTCCCAATATCAAAATAGAATCCCGGGTACTTGCTCATTCTTTGGCTATAAAGAATGCTCAGAAATCAAATTTTCACTTTTGGGGTCAATTTCAATTGTTTTGATTTGTTGGCATAAGAATTTATTGGGAGGGAAAGGTGTAGCAAGAGTAAGCTTGGTTTGTCTGTCATATGATGTTTCCTCATGTACAAGAAAGGCAATTATTAATTTGGTTCTGTATTAAACGAAATTTCCATTAACAATTGTAACTATCAACTAGGAGACTCTAAAACATGAGACACTGCAGATTGTGACAAATGGAGGAAGAGGAATAATGAAGCTAGCTACTAAGACACCAATGCTGATGGGTGGAATGTTTTTATTCATTTTGGAGGGGAGTGGAATACAATTTTATGTTTGTAACAGTTATGTAATAAAAATCATTATTGCTTCACTCTGAAGCTGACTCCAGTTATTAGAGCTTCGGTACAATTTTGGGAGCACATAATGCTGTTTATCTTGCCTTTGTTCAACACTCTTACTAAAACCAAATAAATCATCATTTCTGAGTTCCATGATATTCTTAGGAATGGTACAAAACTCCTAAAATTTGGGGTAACTTTTTTTAATTAACAACTGACTACTACAGACACTTTATTCAATGTTAAATATGTATAGAACTACACTTATTTAGAGTTCCATGATATTCTTGGGAATGTTATATCACTCCCAACACTTGTAGCCTGAAAGGTACTGCAACTATTGTTGTATAAAACTATTAATATAATCTGTTATCAATCTATCATAACACCCCCAGTTACTAACTCTCGCTATAGCTCTGACTATACACAGTGAATGTATCAGCTTTTCTCATCATTGGCATTCATATGCATGCTTAGAGTAACCAGGAATCACTACACACAGCAAATTCAAATCTCATTCAAAACAATATTTCATCTTACAATGAGTGTAGAAAAGTCAACATACACTCAGTTATTGAACATCTTCTGAAATTCACGCAATGCGGATACATGAAAATTTAGACTAAAATAAAAGGACATACAATTGAGTACTGCAACTAACTTTGGCCACTCTGTTCATTCATCGTCCCTATGGCGGTGTCTCCTCTTTTCTGATTTCTTGGCATCCCTGCCCTTCCTTGAATCATCGTATCCACTTGAATCAGTGTCAGATGAAGATGAGGGCCTCTTACTCTTTCTCTTGTGCTGTATATCGGAATCTTCAGATGTTTCAAAATCAGAATCTGATCGACGGCTTCTCCTTCTCCTCTTCTCCTTCCTGCTCTTTCTTCGCCTGCGTCTATACTCAACATCCTCATCCGGAGACTTTTCCGTCTTCCTCCTATGCTCCCTCCTCCTCTTCCTCTTCCTCCTTTCACCCGAATCATCTGAGTCACTAACTTCCCTCTTCCCACTTCTCTTCTTTGACCTACCTCTCTTTTTCCTCTTCTTGGCGGAATCCTGGTCCGACCCATCATCATCCGAACCCCTCTTCTTCCTAGAAGAACCTCCCTTCCCGCTAATTTTCTTCCCAGACCTTTCAGCAATAATTCTCTCAATCTCTGAATCAACCTCAGAATCTGAACTATCATCTTCCTCATCCTCGTCTTCTGAGCTCTCAACATTGCTTCTCCTATCCATTTTTTCAGCCTTCTTCTCCTTCAACTTTTTATCCAATCCAGCCAACCCCATAAGCTGTATAGCTTCAGCACCCTTCTCCTCATTTTCATCCTTCACTTTCACATAGTTCTTGCACTGAAACTTGAGGTGCCCAACACGGCCACACTTCTTGCAGGCCCCGCGGGAGACATCAACATCGGCATTGGTGATCTTCGCAAGCTGGAGAAGCCCCTGGAAGCTAGCATATGCGTTCTCAGCATCAGGTTGGGAATTTGGCAGATTCTCCGAAGAATCCTTGTCATCCTTGTTCGGCGCGTAAGGGTCGTAGCCAATGGCACTCTGCCATATGCCATGGGTTTGAAGGGCAGCACTACTGTGCACCCTATTGTTTGCAGGCATGCGAACCCTACCTGCAGTAGCCGGCATCTTGAGATCTTGTTGTCAATCCCTGACCTGGAAGAAGGAAAACAAAAAAAAAAAGAAAGCATCTTAACTATCAAGAGCCATACAACAACAACAACAACAACAACAGAGTCTTATCCCACTACGTGAGGTTGGCTACATGGATCAAACGACGCCATAGTGCCTAATCAAGGGTCATGTTTTCATGTAAATCATTAACTTCTCTAATAGTTTCCTATGTAGTTTTTTTAAGTCTCCCCTACCTCTAGTTATTGAGTTCCCCGCCACTTGATCTATTCTCCTCACCGAGGCTTGTAATGATCTTCTCCTCGTATGTCCAAACCACCTAACTATCAAGAGCCATAACCAAACAAAAAGAATAAACATAAGCAAAATTCTATGATTTATGTTACATCCCAGAAAAACAAAAATTGAAAGGGGGTTAAGTTCTCTCATCTAAGAACAGCCATGCTTCATTTTGATTATTTTGGGAGAAATAATCACTTCTTTTTCCATCAAAAGTTGTCTCAAACACCCGTAAATTATAGCAATTTAGAGTCC
This sequence comes from Nissolia schottii, assembly GCA_003254905.1. NCBI lineage: Eukaryota > Viridiplantae > Streptophyta > Magnoliopsida > Fabales > Fabaceae > Nissolia > Nissolia schottii. The sequence goes on from QANU01022028.1 coordinate 823,226, forward strand.
AAAATAAACTAATCCAAACACCACGCACGCACTTGGTCAGCATCAGGCATAAACTTTCTGATATTCATAAACTTTCTTCACAACATCAATAGTGCCCTAGACAGGATATGACATTACCGTAATCTCGCACTTTTTAAAAAAAATCAAATTAGGGGAAAAACAATAGATAACCCTAGAATTAAAACGCGCCTCTTTGTGTAATTAATCTTTTGGTAATTGTATGATGCTGCCCTAACACCCAAAACCCAGGAACCAATTTCAATAATTCAATAATCGTTTCTTGGTTGAGTATTGTACAGGAGAGAGCTCAGATGTGGATTCGAGTTGACAGGTGAGGAGAGACAAATAAAGAGAGAGTAGAAATCAATTAGAGAACGAAAGGGCATTAGAAAGAGAAAGCCAGATTCAGAGTATTAGAGGGAGGAAGAGGAAAGTTATACCTACCTATCGGCGGCGGTGTTGGAGGAGCTTTGTCGGCGGCAGAAGGCTTCACGGCAACTGCGATACGATGAGAGACGCTAGAATGGTAATCTTTTTAGTTTAATTTAGGAAATGTTTGGTAATGCGGATAAATTATCAGTAATATTGTTTTTAAATTACTTGCTAATCTATATTGATCTATTTGGGTGGATTAGGGATTATTCATGAGAGGTGTGTATTTCAATCAGTTTCGCTACATGTGCACAATAATTTAATACACCATACACCCGTATTAATATATGTTGGCCCATAAAATAATCATTCAGTGTGAACACATTCTCACTCTCACTCAAGCACACATCACAACACGTGAAACACAAACGTTCGCGTTTCTCACTTTTTTTTCTCAAGAAAATAGGATTGGAAATCGTTCGTTTTCTCAATTCATCACGTCTACAAACTCATCATTCTCTTTTCTCTCTTCACTCTCATCACTTTCATCTCTCGTCGCTCTCCATCGTGCTCTCTGCAGAAGTGTCACTAAACGCAAACAAAGATCACACACCAAAATCAACACTGGTGAGTACTCGAAATGAGTTAATATTTAGTTTTTGTACTATTGGATTAGGGTTCATTCGTCGATTTGCTATCCGTCCATCGTTCTTTAAGTTTTATTCGAACGTATGTGATTTAATATCGATTTCAGAATGAGTTCACTCGCGCGAGATGCCCTCACAGGGACTTCACGCTTTGCTCTCTAGAACCTTCGTCCTGCACGAGACATATGTGTGTCTCACGTGAGATGTGTCTCTTAGCTCCAAATTTCCTCTTTTTCTTGAGTTTTGACCCTAAAACACTTAACCAAACCATCAAACACACTAGAGATAACAAGCTAATTATATTCAACCAATCATACAATAAAATCACTAAATCCTAACTTACCCTAACTAAAAACAAACAGAAAATGTAAACAAAGATAACTCTTGTTGGAGAGTTATCAAACACCCCCAAGTTGAGATTTTTGTTTGTTCTCAAGTAAAGAAAATGAACAGAAAATAGGAAAATCATGAATGAACAAACTATTCCCTGCAAACATGTGAATTAACAACTTACAATTTTCAGGATACAACTTTTCATCATGGTTATATTACTCAACTCAAAGCAACAACATTTCCCTCTTGAGAAATCCAAACCACTAACGTGTGCATATTCATTTCCTTAGAGTACCCATCACAGTGTGTGTGTGAGTTAGTACCAATTGCCCAATCAAATCAAGTATGTCAGTGGTTTAAGGAGAGACAATGTATTCCCTAATATGTTTCTTTCTTTCTTTCCACACGGGGTTAGCATTCACTAAGGATCAAAATGACTTAATCAAGCTTGTAATGTTTGGCTTTGATCAGGGTAGGATGGAAAGTCATTTAGGCTTTTCTATCGCTTCCCTCAACTTAAGGAACCTTTCCTCCTAGTCCAGTCCCAAAAAGGTACCCCCAAATTACTTTGAATGTACTACCCATCATTCAACTTTTTCTCTGATTTTCTTGATCATTGTGGCCCTTCGTCTTTTTGATTTCCTTTTTTTTTTCAATATCCATTTGGATGCACAGATAATGTAATTGGGAATTTACATTACTTTATTTGGCATATAAAAAAAATTATGAGGCATCACACATTTTATTTTATTTATTATTATTATTATTATATTATTATTATTATATTATTATTATTATCGTTATTTTTATTTTTTTATTACTACTTTTATTTTATTATTATTATTATTACTATTTTTAATTTTATTATTATTATTATTACTATTCTCAGTAATCCACATTACCATTTTGAAGGTAATGTGGATTACTCAAGTAATCTTGTTGCATCAAATAAGCCAATGTAAATTGTTAATTAATTTAAAAACCAAATTATTAGTAATCTGAATAGATTATCTCATACTAAAAGTCTCATAAGATTTATAGCTGAAACTCTAAACCATCGTTATTAAAAAAATGAATTATTATTATTATTATTATTTGGATGGTACTTTTATTTTTTTTTCAGAAGAGAATGTTTATATATATTACTTAATAATTTTTTTATTACACAAAACATGTTAATATAAATTGTCATTTAAATTACATGATACCGCATTGTATAATTAATCACTTTGAACGATGACTTAACTACTAACAGTCTCGTTAAGTAATATTTTTGAAACGCTAATTAAATTTTATATTTAAATTCATTTTTAACGAATCAAGAGATACAACTTAAACTTGTGTAGTTGTGCTTATTAATTACGCATTAAAAAATGATTTTAAATCATATTATTATCTAAATACTAATACTTACCTCTATATCGAACAGGGTTTTCAAGCCACCAGGAATGGTAGTGGTGAGAGAGACAAGGGTTCCAACCATTTCAAATGAATAAAAATAGGGTTTTTCAAATCAGCATATAAAAAAGAGCTGTTTTCTAACCATTACCCCAAAAAAGAACGGTTTTCTAATTTCCTCTGCTTCTGTCATCTGAGACTCCAAATCGGGCTATGGCGGCGACCACGGAAGAGCATCATCATCAGAAGAAGAAGAAGGAAGGGGAAAACCTACTCGGCTCCCCGACCTTCAAAGAGCTTGAAAATGGTCGCTTCAAGTGCGTAGAGACTGGCCATGAGGTCCTCTCCAAGGACATGGAGTCCTACTCTCGCTGCAAAAGGTGCCGTTTGGGTCTCATTGATTTCGCATTGTCCAACAAAAAACCCCCTCTCAATATGTTCAATCAAGACCCTCTTTGCCGGTAGGTAAATGATCCCTTTTTTTTCAATTAACCCCTGTTGGAGTTTTACTGAATGCAATTTTAGGGTTTTGTTGCCACAATTTTGTGATTACAAGTTGTGAAATTACAGTGGCTATTGTTGGTTTCTCTGCTTCTTCCAGTTCAAAGTTGATATGTAAGCTAACCGGAGACAAGGTCAACAAGTCAGAGGAGCATGTCTGGAAGCATATGAGTGGGAAAAGGTTTCTCAATAAATTGGGTTAGTGATGTCTTCCGTTTCACTCATTCAGTTCTTTTGTTTGTTTTGAGTAATAATGCGGATCCAGACTCGGCGCTCACGCTAGTGTTTTGCTGACTCTAATGATCTGTGAATGAATGCATATATGGGATTTTGTAAACAGAACAAGAGGAAGAACAGAAGTTGTCTCATGAAATGGAAGCCGAGGAGGAGTGCTTAAAGGAGCCCCGAAGTGCTGGTGCTGGTAAAAAGGATAAAAAGAAGAACAAGGACAAGGGAGTTGAAGAGGTTGTTTCTGAAGTTAGGGAGCCTTCTAATGGGGATGGCGACGTGGAAGAGGAAGAGTTCTGGATGCCTCCTGCTGGCGAACGCTGGGACCATGACGATGGAGGAGATCGATGGGGTTCGGATTCGGAAGAATCGGAGCTGGAAAGTGAAGGGGAAGATGTGATTGGTTTGTATGCCCCTTCTCAAATGTGATTTAATATCGAAAGAACTTACTAGCCTTTCAATATCATAGACCTTTATAACCCGATACTGAATCACTACTGATAATGATAAATACTTAGTAATGGCACAAAGGACATTCAAAATGAAGAAGATAGAAGGGAAGTAGGAATCCAAAATTGCACCGAATTCGTGATTTGAAACTGAAACAACTAGGTACAAGAGATTACCTTATTTTTGTTTTGAAATACCATTGTTGTAACGAAGATAGGATAGGAGGGTTATATTGAAAATATAGTGAACGAGTTTTTGTTCCAATGGATGATACGGCCATGTTATGTCTTGTCAACCCAAGCCTTAATCATCACATGCTCATAATATTAGTTTCTCGCTTGTTCATTGCAACAATTTGGAGTACATGGTTATCAGAATCTTACCATTTCTGATTGAATCTTACAATTTGATATTATTCAGCATGCTAGTGATATGTATCATGCATTGAATTATAGATGACTATGAATCTTACATTATATGTATTGATTTAGTGTGATAGTGAAACGATTCAATGATCCATTACTTTCTTCTTCTTCTTCTTCTTTTTGACTTTTTTCACTCATTCTCATTGGAGAAATTAAAATGTCAAAGAAGCTGAAGTTGTTAAATGAAATAAACTAAAGAAGTGTTACTAAATACATCATTTTAAACTATTCCATTGCTTACTTTCCATTCTTTTGAAATTGAGATTTCATACATTCACTTGTTCACTCAATTTATTAGTTATACAATTAGCTATTTGATTTTGAAATGCTTATATATAGTTTTCTATTTTTAACATAAATATATTTGTATGCTTTATCTAATTATTGACCATGAATCTTACGAGTCACAATACATTGGTTCATGATTCGAAAAATAAGCTTTCTGATTCATGATTCTACTTTGATAACCATGGGAGTGAGAGTGTTGGTCTTTCGTATGGTTCCGTTCTTAATTTGTATGAAAGAAATATTAACAACGTCAATGATTCTTTTCTCATAGATGGTGCTGCTGATGCGGAGGATTGCAAGGAGTCAGAAGATTTATCATCAAGGTATTTTGCTTCACTTATGAAGCACAAATTGAAATAATTTCCTGTTGTTTAGGACTAGTCATTAATAAATAATAATCATAATATTAATATTATTATTAATATTATTATAATTCCCATTCCATATTGGCACAAATATATGTCGAATTTCTGTTTCCTCACTCCCTGCAGGTCTAAAAGAATGTCCATAGAAATCGGACCGAGCAGTTCTGCCTCAAGAAAGAAGAAAAGTAAGAAGAGCCATCAAACATAGTATATGTTGCCATTTTGGTAAGTTAAGTTTAGCTGGAGAGAAATTTATGCAAGACAGAACTTCAACAGCTCATGCATAATTAAGGCATGGCAGCCCAGGTGTCATGTGGTGTTCCAATTGGTCATGATGTTCTCTCAGTAGATGTGTCTGAGAGAAGCGTGAAACTGAGTTGATCTAGAAACAATCAGATTAATCTCTTTTCATAATTCAAATAGTTTTCTAGAAACAATCAGATTAATCTCTTTTCACAATTCAAATAGTTTTCTTTTATATAATGTTGACTCTTTTTAACCTTACATGAGTTTTGTTGGGGGTATAAAGTGCAAATTAACCATTGAGAATGGTTGATCCCCTTCATTTTATAGACTTTTATGTATGTGTTTAGTGTTTGAATTAAGGGAAAACAAGCGAACATGAAAGAGATTAGGTATCAACAAATCTTCGAACGGGTTTGTACTTATACATATAGTTTTTTGTGGCTATTCTCTCCAATTTCATGGAATGGTTTTCATAGACAATTCTTGTTATGGCTACCTTTTCTCCTTTACGAGAAATTTCAATCATTAGATATGTTCAAATTACTCAGGGTTGAGTTGAAAATCAACTTAACAAAAGCATTCAAGCTATCAAATCTAATTGTGGTGGTAAATGTCATGTAAGTATGATGGATCAGGTGAAACTTTCATGATTAAAAAGTTGCAGCATACATTTTTAATAAAGTTTCAACTAAAGTTGTGATTAAAACCCCTTATGAATCATGAATTGGCAAAAAAGCCAGTATAAAACATTTAGACATTTGGGGTTGTCCAACTAAGACATGACATTTTAGGCTAAATATAAAGAAATTAGACACAAGAACGGTCAACATTTTGTTGAACACTCAGAGAATTTAAGGGGATATAAATTTTATATGCGATCCCACTACTAGATCAATTTTGAGATAAAGAATGCCCAGTTCTTTGAGGATTGTTGAGTTTAGAGGGGAAAATAAAGTTAAAGACTGTTTTTAAAGAGGAATCTATCCCCAATTAAGATCAACAGGTTATTCTTGAAGAACAAACTCAACAACTTTAGGAACAAATGGTACTAGGGAAATACACTAAAAAAGTAATAATTTATTGGATCTAATGATTGTATCATATTTGGTTGAAGGACCATTTTAAGGCAATAATGACATTATTGGTGCATTCTAATCTTAAGATAGATTAGACGAATATAAAGATTGCGTTTCTTAATGGCGACATTGATGAAATGATTTACATGTTATATTCGAAAAACTGTGTGTCGAGAAACATGGTTTGCAAATTAAAGAAATTCATCTATGTCATTAAGCAAACCTTTAGCAATGGTATTACAAACTTCGTCAAGTTATTGTCTCATTTGGTTTAGAGATAAAATGGCTGATGATTGTACATTCATTAAGTTCAGTGGGAGACCACACACACACACACACACACAGAAATTTGACATGCATAACTACAGACCAAAAGAAACGATCTAAGAATGGTTTTAAAACTAAAGAAATATAAGTTCTCCTATGCTTCGGCAGTAAGAATTTTAATGCGGGCTTAAGTTTGTACGGCTACAGATATTGCATACATTTTTTTTTTTTGATGTTATGCAGATATTTAAACAATTTGAATGGATCATCGGATAGCAGCCATAAGGTTTTTACGATATCTTTAGAGAACAAAACACTTCATGTTCACATATAGGAAGTCAGATCAGGTAGAGATCATTAAGGATTTAGACTTTGACTTTGGTAGATGCCAAAATAGTCATAAATCCAATTTGGGCTATATTTATATGCTTGATGGAGAAACTATCTGAAACAGTGCTGAGCAGACACTCATTGTTTTCTCTACCATTGCATTTGGTTTAATAACTTTTTATGAGGCATCCAATTATGTAAAATGACTGCGAACGTTTGTCATAAGGGCTACAAATTATGGATGAAATTGAAAGATGATTAAGTTGGATTGTGATAATGTTTTAGCAGTCATATAAAGAAAGAGTTTACAATGGTTAATTGTCTATAGAGTATATTAGCACATACATGTAAGGTTGCAGATCCGCTCTTCCAAGGTCTTTCATGAGCATAACGCTCATATGGGTATAATATCATTTTAATGATATGCTGGATTAGTGGGAGTGTGCATTGGGATGCTCATTTATGTTAGAAAAACTTTAAGGATTTTTTGTTTATGTGAAAATAAAGAATTCAGTCATTTGTTTTTACTCTGAATTATTTTGATCTCATAAAAAATAAAGTTGGACCAAATGGAAATAGACATGAATGAGATCATTTTACATGTAATTTTCGTGTTACTCATCCAAACTTGATCTATGTCTTCGAGTATATTACTATGGTGATCATCGTGGTTTAGTCACAACTTTAATGTGATGAAAGTTGCAGTATTTCCATCCCTGATATATGAGATGAACCAAATTGTTTAAGTAGTTAAATAAAAATAGCACCCAGATGTGTATTTAAAGTTTATTTTGTGATGATTATCTCGAGACAATATAGCCCAAGTAGGATATTCTTAGGAAATTATATTTCCTTAATATATTTTTGTGGGCTATATAATTGTTACGAATATAATCATATTAGCTATTTTTTATGAGTTATAATATATTTGTCTCACTAATGTTTGATGAAATTAAATAAAGGTATAAGTTAGATTACTTTATCAGTTTGGATCCAAAATGAGTAATAGTCGCTCCGCTAATTTTTTATTGGCTTTCAGGGTTTTATGGTAACCAATAACCAATTATAAATAGCTAATGAGGGTTTTTGTTCTTAATACATCAAAATCACTTTGTAGTCTCCTATTCCCCATCAAAAGGGTTGTGCTCAAGCCTTGGATTTAAAGATTTTGGTTGAGGAAGACTAAGAACGGTATCTTTAAACATCAATTGTTCTTATGAATTCATGTATGCTTCTGCACACTTGATATTTATATTTCTTAATTATTTGACGTAGATGCTCTTAGGATGATAGGATTAAGATTTTGTATCAAGAAGAACGACAGCTTCCACGGTTGGAGCCACCAGATTCATCACCTTCCATCGAATCGGTGCTCACCAGAGACGTGAGGAACGGGGTAGCGGTGGAAGACGCCAGACGCACCGTAGAAGACTCAACGACAAAGGAGGAGTCATGCGAACCGCTTCCAACGCCGCTTGTAACGCTCACAACGGCCGGAACGATCGACAACGGCGGCGTAGGAGGATCGGGAAGGCACAACCACCTTATCTTCATGGCTCAGTGGCCGGTCTCTTAGGCAGAGAAGGCAACGCGGGTTCTGTGGGTAGAGGGTGGCGGCGTCGAGAACGCCGTTTTTTACGGTGGCAGCATTTTCTCAGGAGGAGGAACCGATCGTTGTTATAAGCAGGGAGGAAGTCACTGGAGCCGAGGGTGATGTCGGCAGAATCACCAGTCGCAGTAGCAACGACAAGGACGAAGAGAGCAAGCCAGCGTCTAGTGGAGATGCATGGAGGAAGAAGCATTTCAGCGTCAACGGACAGAAGAGAGGGATCGTCGCAGTAGAAGGGTCTCTCACGGCTGATGGTAGCAATTCGCACAACAGTGGCAGAGAGAAGGAAGAAAGTGTTGTGGAGGTGTGAGCATGAAAAATGGCTAAGGTTTCTTTGGGAGGAGATGAAGGAATGAGTCGTTTCTTATTTGGTGGCACCAATCATCTCTAAGGTGTTTTTGGCTGCAGGTAAATTTTTCTCTAATGGGCCACTTACTTTGATGTCAAATGGGCAGGAAAGGAAGCAACATGGGATGATGATTCTGCTAATTTTACAAGTGAGAATGAAATGGCCATGGCAAATTTTTGTTTATGGGATGTGTTTTAAGTAATGAGATCTTGGCGGATATTTTTTGGACCTTGAGGACAATCTCCATTTTATGGGCTCAAATAATCTCATTCATTAATCCAATTAGTAGATAAGTTGATAACAAGCTTCTTATAGATAGGAAGGAAAGACTTTTAAATAGGATATGAAAACGATGATGTTAATTCTCCTCTCTCCTCTCTAAGCTCTCTCTCATCCGAATTGGGAATTCTCTTTCCATTTCTCTCTCTCTTTCCTTTACTATACTGTAGTTCTACACCAAAAAAATATACAAAATACCAAAAATATACAATATATTACACATTTTAGAATATCCATTTTATGATGATTACAAATTCTTGACAAAGTGAGAACTTTTTGTAACGAAGTGGAATTGAATAAGGGAAATTAAGAGAATAATGTTGTATTTGTATACATACATACATATATATATATATATATATATATATATATATATAT
>QANU01022028.1:838064-925191 GCA_003254905.1 Nissolia schottii
CCCCACTTCAGTACTTTTTGTGCTTAATTATTTTATGAATTAAAAAAATTGATTTTCACGTGTTGTTAATAAAGTATTTTAATGCAATAATATAATTATTACATATTGGAATATTATCATAATGATTTAAATCTTATAATCAATACGTACGTCAAAAACAAAAGCTATATATGATATTAAACAAGTTAATAATGTAAAAATTAAACTACGAATTCCTTCAAAGCTAATTCCTTTTAAAACAAATTGTGTTAAAAATTTAATTTTCATGGACTAGCGGTTTATGTATATTATACAGAAATTAAACTCGTTTATTAATTCAATTTTATTTTGAAAATCAAGGTGAGATGTTGTTAGTATAAATTTTATACTATTAGTTACTGTTACATATATAGATAATAACAAAAATATTTACTTTTACAATAAGAGTTAATGGTAATGCATGGATAATATTGTAAAATAATTTTACACTTTTATCCACAACAACTTATTGCAGCACAGTATAAAACTTATAAATTGGCCATGTATGCCCTAAACACTGATAGCAATCAAAGTCAATATTATATATATAAAAATATATAATCAGTTGGTGACATAAAATCTTTATTTAGAGCCATATCAAAATTAAATTTTAATAATTAAGATTCTAAATATAAAAAAATAATTAATAACTAAATTCAAAACTACGGTATAAATAAAAATTAATTTCGTAATAAGAATATAAAAAATTAACTTCAACAACTACTTTGTTACCAGATTACCCGTAAAATAATATTTTTTTAATTTGATAGAATAACATGAAAGAACGCACAAGGGGGTATCTTGGACCTGTGAGAGCCAATGGACGCTGCTACTCGGTTGCCGAGATCATCTTGGATGTCCGATATCACCACCATACGAGCCCCTTCGTCTGCGAACAGATGCGCCGTTGCCTCGCCGATGCCGCTGGCCCCGCCGGTGATTATGGCCACTTTGCCGGCTAACTTGTGCCCACTGCCGGCGGAATTAGCTGCTTCGGCCATTTCTTTTTTCTGATGGTTCTAAGGAGGGAGGGAAAGCACTATGGATGGAGAATGAAGTATTGTGATATACTACTATGGATGGAGAATGAAGTATCTTCTATAATAATAATAAGAGTTTTTTACTCTCTTGCCCCTGCTACAGGAACAATTTTCCAAAATACCCCTCTTTTGAAACATATAACCATAATGCCCCTGTTTTGGCTGACGTGGACGCCGCGGCACGCGTGGACGTCCACGTAAGATTCGCCAACGCGGTTGGCGATTTCAGTTGAATTTCGTAACACTGAATTCGCCAACACGGTTGGCAAATTTAACTGTTCCCCAGCCCAAAACATGGCTTTGTAGGTAAGCTGCAAAAGTAGAAAAAATAAATTTGCAAAAAAGCCGGACCGCTCTTTATCGTGTGCGCGGGGGGAGAATCCATCGTTTTGAGCTTCGAAGGGCCCAAACGGCATGGCTTCATGCGCGCGAGCCCAACTCCCTTCTCAACTCTTTTTACCAATACAACAACTACTAAAGGTATATAAACACTTAAAAAGTTTGTGAGCTAATCAATGTGGGACTAGAGCTTTTGAAATACATAAGCTTTAGCTTTGTTCTACTTCTCCCAAATACATAAGCTTTTGAAAAACATAAGCTTTGTTCTAGTTCTCCCAAATACATTATGAATTAGTATTTATACAACCAAATTCTACAAATAAATATTAATATTAATATTAATAAAATATATATAAATTTATAAAATATTAATAGTCTTAAAAANCAAAGCAATTTAGGCCAGGATTTCAGAACTTGCCTTAAGAAACACAAGAATTTAAAATCAAAATGAGAATACAGTTACCAATTGGCATAAAGATATCAACTATTGTTAATAGTTGGAATATCTGCTATTATACACAGAATTTCATTTGCTAAACAATTTTTTAACATATTCAACTCTATGAAAAGAGATTAAATGCAAATGCTGATAAATTGTCCACTTTTTGTGCTCCTTTTTCCCAAAAATATGTGAAAGGTTGAAGATCTACACTATCAACAAAAATCACAGAAAAACTGTAACCGCATGAACATCCAGTAAATAAGTTTGAAACAGAAATATGAGAATGTCATGTCATAGTATTGCAATTATGCTAGCAACATTAACCATCAAATACCTTTCTGGTAAACTAATCCCTTGATTTTCCAACTCCTCCTTGAGTCGAGTCAACCAGTTTTCATGTTCTACAACTCTAGGAGAACTATCGCAATGACTGCAAAATGCAAGAAAATATACGAACTTAAGATCTCAAGACACAGAAATCCCTAACCATTAATCTCAAATTTCTCATGACGATGAACCTAGCAGCATTTTATTCACCACAAGCTTTAGTAACTAACTTAAGTATTTCTGTTGATATTCATACATAAAAGAATAAATGAAAGTAGCATTGGTTAATTTCGATTGACTCCCAAGATTTGGTTTTGTTTTGTACATCACTTATTTGGGAAGCTATATCTAGACCTGCAATTTTATCAATTCGCCAACATATTAATGTCAGAGAACCATGCATCTGAAGCAAATACCATTGTCGAATAGTTAGATAACCCTCTAACAAGTCTGAACCAAAAGGTGAATACTAACTTGACGAGAAAATATTAAACTACTCATCACATTTCTGAGGAAGAAAAGTAAAGATTTATGATGCTGCATTTCTTAGCTCATAGAGGTAGGTATTTATAATCAGAGTGTAACAGGGTTAAATAGCCCAGATAAGCCTTAATATGAAGCTTTGGATCATATACCTTGTATTTGAATTTGCCTGCACAGAGGACAGCTCTTCAGTTACTTCTGAATCATGGGAATCAGTAATATACTCTGACGTTCCATCACTACATTGTGAATTGTCAGTAAACACTGTTGCAATTGAAAGGACTAGTAAGGGTCTCGATAGTACCTGGTATTAGAGAGATTTATTAGCTAATTGCCCTTGAGAGTATAGGTAAACTTTCAAAGTTGGGATATTAGAGTAAGGAAAACACAGAAAACAACTTCACAGAAAAAAGTCCTTAATCATTTTGGCCCTCCTTAACCAAAATAGTAAAAGGAGGCCGAGCAAACATCATATGGTATACCTATGATTGCCAATGATGAAATAATATTGTAAGCATGGGGAGCTTTCTAAAAACAACAATGTTAATCTTTTCTATATAAAACAAACGATGGGAAGACAAAAAACAATCAATTTTTTGAGAAATTCACCAGACAAATATGTTATACATAGAAGAAACCCACAAAAATCATTCCTGAGCAAAGATTTCTTAGAAGCACACAGATATAGATGACATGAGCCAATTTCTACCACTTGAAAATGGTGCTTGTAGATAATTCATTATTTTATAGAAAATAGTTTTCCTGAAATAACATATTTTGGCGCTATAAAATTTCATTCAATCATATTCATGAAACCTTCAAACTACAAACCTGCATGCTTTCGACCAAACCCTTGAAGGGTGCCCATCTCTGAATCCATTTAAATGGTGGATAGACAAGGACTTGCAGACCCTGAAGACCTTGCCATACACAGGGACATCTACTCTTGGATAACCTCCTTATGGCCTCTAATGCAGCAACTTTAAGTAAAAAAAATGTGACACGGCCCACAGCACTGCTTCCAAATCCATCATGGGTCAATGAAACAAGGTGCTCATAATTTCTACGCGCAAAACCTTTAGGGCGTGATGCCACCAGCAGTTTCTTGTATGTTTTTTTCCCACTGATGTCACTGCCTGGTTTAGAGCTCATGCTCAAGTTAGAACCTTGTACCCTGTCTCCCATGTAAAGTGGCGGCAGGTCAATGTCCCTGGCAAGCAGGGGAACAAAAGAGAAAAAAAAAAAAAAAAAAAAATATATATATATATATATATATATATATATCAACAATTAAGTAAAATATTATAACTTTTTTATTTTAAAATTTTTTAATCATCTTATATTCGCATAAAAGAGATACAACTCTATAAACAGAGAGAGAGAGGGATAATACTGAAACTTAGCCTGATCCACATGATGTCGAGTTCACTATAATCGGTGACCGTTGACTGGACGAGTTTCTGAACGTTATCTTCGTGTGTCACCTCGCAGTGTGACGAAGGGGAGCAAAATCCTTGTTAATAATCACCAACCAAACCTTTGTCCTTATGCGTTTGTTCTTTCAACAGACACAGATTAAAAATTTCGACCAGTGACATGCCATGTTACTCAATAGTTATGAAATATTTTTAAAATTGAAAAATTATAGTATATGGGTTAAATTAATCCCTCTCTGACAGTTCAGCTTTTAACCGGGTTGATATGTGTGGCTTATGGGACACCATTCATTCTCTCAGCATGTGTGTCACTCCTCCGCAAAAATTGCACAATCTGTTTGATTCCTTTCTTCAGATTCATTTTTCTAGCCAAGGAATCGTTTCACAATTTTTGTTCACCAAATCATGAGGGATTCTTACAAAGTAATGCCATAAAAAATAGTTCCTGTTATTGATCAACAAACCTATGTTGATTAATCAAAATCATATTGGTGACATTTCAATGGGAGATCATTCCAAAAACCAAACCATTGGAATGTTCAAGTTCCCCTTCTTCTCTCCCCTCCTTTTTAAATTGCCTACAAACAAGGATGTCAAACTCAAATCGTAAACTCGACTCGTACACTCGTAAGAGTTTACATATATAAAAAGTATGTTATAAGCAATATAATTAGAAACTAAACATGATTAAATTTTATATACATAATTGATATTGAATAATGTTAACTTTAAAATAAAATAAATGAAAAAAAAATCATAAAATATACCTTATGACACTTAGTTATGTCATACTTTATTCTGTACATGTATTACTTTATAGTTTGATAAAAACATAGCTCAATTATGATAAATATGTAAAATCGGCTTAGTAAACTCAATAGATATTGTCTAACACACACAAAGCCAACTAAGTATCTAAAAAGTTACCAAATTTATACATCTTGAGGTAAACTCATGAACTCGTAAGTAGGTTTTAACTAATAAACTCACTAGTAAAATCGAGAGTTTACTTAAACTCGTACGAGTTTACCAAAAGAGTTTACAAGTGTTAACTCGTTTTGTGTAGTGAAAACGTGAGTTTATGAGTTAACTCGAGTTTAATAACCATATCTACAAGCACTCGAACGAAAAAAGGGTTTGAACATTAGTCAATTGGTAGAAATCTAGGACAATAATTTACAGAATACTTTCCCAACATTGTTAGCTTCTTGGTTTGATGAAGTCATTTAAGAGTGATCTGATTGTGACTCATAAAAATCACTTGGACAAGGAGACATAACCTCTTGTTCCAGCAATTGTACCACCTGGTTCATTGATGGTCGCTCGTCCATGTTTGCATCTGTGCAACTCGCGGCTAGCTCAAGAACTACTTCAACGGACGACCAATCCGCATTGATGCATCTCTTGTCTACTACATCTACCAATCTGTTTTCTCTCAGGAGTGTGTTCATCTGAGAATTATAGCCCGAAATTTAGTTCATCATGCTTTGAAACATGAGCCCAAAAAAATGGAAGAAAGAAAATTGTAAGAAACTTTCTATTATGAGATGTCATTAATTGATGTTTTTTGGGCATTATGAAAATAGATTGACTTGTGCAGTGATGGAATTGAAGTAAAAGCTTACCCAACCAACAACATTAAGACCTCTCTTTAGAAAGGAAGGATCAGTTGGTCTCTTTCCAGTTACAAGTTCTAGCAACAGAACTCCAAAGCTATATACATCTGACTTCTCAGTTGCTCTCCCACTTTGTAGATACTCTGGTGTTTACATACAAGTAAAAATACATCATCAATTCATTCAGTTGTTTCTCTGTAGAATAGTCACAAGTTACTGCAACTCAATTAAATTGTTTTAATTTATTAATATTATTTAAAACTTTAAACTGAATACATTTAGAAAAGCATAAAACACAACACAAAATAAGGTGAAGCATATTCACAAGGACAAAACTTACCTCCATTTCTTTACACCCATTCTATCAAATTCTTCAATCACATAATGACACATGCACATTTTTGGTATGCACATTTTTGGTCTAATTCACTAAGGCCCACTATCAAAGTTGCTCCAAATTTATGCATGTGTTATTGTGTGATTGGATAACTTGACAGAATGGATGTATGGAAATGGAGGTAAGCTTTATCCTATTCACAATGGAGGCATATTTTAGAATGGAAGGCTAAATCTAACTAGTAATTAAAGCAGCTACAAAACAACCAAGCAGTTAAATGTTATAGCTGCAAAACAAAACAAACGTTGGGCTCGTTAGTCCTTACCCCATGTCCTAAGAGGAAATAGATTGTTCAGGGACTACTTAGAGTAATATTATGAATGTTCAGGAACTACTTAAGACAATCAGGGACTAACTTATCACTTTTTTAAGTTGAGGGATCAACTAGGGCAACAGTGTAAGTCCAGGGACCAAATAGGATACTAACCCATTTTGTTTTCACTGCCATGACATTACTAATTGAATAATTAAGATACATTTGTGACATAATTAATTCTCTAAGACATGAACATCAAATATTGAAGTAAACATATACCGGGTGCCAAATAGCCAAATGTGCCGGCAACCACTGTTGTCACATGGGCATCTTCATCAACCAAAAGCTTTGCAAGGCCAAAATCAGAGACATGAGGATCCATGTTTTCATCAAGAAGGATGTTGCTGGATTTTATGTCGCGATGCACGATTTTTGGGCTGCAGTCATGGTGCAAGTAAGCCAAACCCCGGGCAGAACCGAGGGCTATCTTTAACCGAGCACTCCAATTCAGGAGTTCAGAATTTTCTAAAGCAGGAAGATTTATACAAAGGTTAGCAGTTTAGGAAACTAAAGGGCAGAAAATTTTGATAGAATTAAGCTAGAATTTGTAACAATTTTCAAATGTATAAGTCAAAGTAGTGAGAACCGCTCACTCAACTAAGAGTCACTAACAATGTCAACTCATTCTAACAAAAATTTTAATTATGCAGTATTTGACTCAATCTTATAGCATTTTCTTTGCTGCTAGGGATGCTGATAAATGATGCACTACAGCATCTTCAAATCACGTACACACTTAGCTAGGGGGGAGAGAGAGAAATGTTGGAGATGATTTTTTTGCATCATAGAATTGTTACTGATAGCATGTACCATTAATTTATGTTGCCAATTTCTTTTTCATTACACTAGCACAAGGCTTCCAGATGATTTATTACATATTGAGGTGATAAAAGTTTACGAAGGTGCCTCTAAAGTGAGCTTGCCTCCAAAGTGGAAAATGAGAGGTATCCACTCATAAATCAATGAAGTGCATCACAATCATAACTCGCTAAATGATCTAAGGGTGGATACCTTCTCACTATCTCACTTTTTAGACAAGCTAACCTGTAAAGAATTGTTATCGAAATTTTACTGTCTTGCAAAGTACACCACCTAAAGAACAGCCTCTGATCCCTAAATCCTGTCTAAATTTGCATTCTTTAACAATTTCTCCAAGAAATCAGTTATAGATAATTCAGCTTAACGAAAAGAGAGATTGACAACGCACAAACAATGAGCTATACCATGCAAGAGATCATCTAAGCTTCCCATGGCCAAATAATCATAGATTAGAAGCTTTGTAGAAGGAAGCCTGCAGTAACCGCGCAAGTTTACTAAATTGATGTGCTTGATGCTGCCTAAGATCTCTAGTTCCCTTTCAAATCCCTGATCAGACCCTTCACGGCTTCTATCGATCCGCTTAACAGCAAATGTGCCACAATCATTCATCACCATCCGGTAAACAGTGCCAAATCCTCCAGCCCCTACTACATCCTCTTCATCGAGAGACTCCAGCTTTTCTATGATCTCAGACGATGGATACGGCAGATCACCATGGAAGGTAATAAGTATTGTGCCTGTTAAAAAGAGCAGGTTAATAATAACTTAATGAAGAAGAAAAGACCAAATTTTCTTTCTTTCTTTCTTTTTTTTTTTTTCTCTTTAATGTTGTTGGATTGGAGATTGTCAAGTTGGAAACACAACCGTTCCTACTTGGTTCTGGATTGAATTGTTTCTTCACTTCTGTGTATCTCTTAGCAGCTCTTTCCTTCTTCGACGGCAAACAAATCACGAGTAATAAAACTACTAAGACAAGTGCAAACACCATTGTTGATATTGCACCAATTAACACCAACTTCACATAATGTGAATATCTTTTTGTAGGTACTGCAAATATTTACATGTTCATTTAATTATCAAACAAGCTCAAACCATGGTTAATCAATATCAATAAATGGTGTTTAAAACTATGAATGCCAAGACTTGACTTGCCTGCGGCTTCATCATTCTCAGCATGCGGTAGCACCACAGGGAAACCAAGTGATGTTCGACATGGTTTTTGAACTTGCCGCCCACAAAGATCTAAATTGCCAATAAACCTGTTCATATGCCCAAAAAGAAACACAAATATAGACAATGAAACCCAACCTGCCCCCATGTATAACATGGATCAAATAGGTTAACAACATGACCATAGTTGATTAAAAAAAATTGAATGTGGCCCGTTGAAAATCCTTTTGAATTCTTTTGTTTGGGTTGAAAACTTATTTGTCTCCTGCTTGATTATGATTGCTTTGTTCAGTGGCATAATTTTAGGCCAATTACCTTTCTTAAAAAATTGAACTTTATAATATTATTACATGCATTGACTTTAGTTCTTTTCTTAGAGATTTGAACAATCTAATAGTTTATAATAAATCATACATGCTACCCCACCTAAATTAGATAATTCCAAAAACATATGCACCATAAGTTAAGCTTATGATCATACTAGCTTATCATCTTACTCTGCCTAATACACTATTGCAACTAAGGTAGTCCGTAGTCCACATCACAATAACAAGAAAGGTTTTTCTAACAAGTGCCCTAAGGTATCAAAAAATGAAAATTTTAATTGAAAAAGTAAGAGTTGGTTTGGTTTCTGTTTTTATTTCCTATTTCCATTTCATGGGTTTCTTGTTACCAGGATTCTGTAAAAAAAAAAATATTGAAAACGGTAAAAACAATAAAATTCCATCTCTTGTTTTTTTTTCCTCCGGTTTTTACTATTTCTTTCACAAATTACTGAAAAACAAGAAACACAAGAAATGAAATGGAATCAAGAAATGAAAACAAAAACCAAATAGACCATAAGATTTTTAAGTTTTCAATGCATTGGTAACCTTCAAGTTTTCACTCTTGATAAGGATACTAGTTAAAAAAAACCCTAATAAGACTAGTATGAATAGTTCTTACTACAAAATATCATGGTGTTTTGAATTTATTAGGCACAGCACAAAACTTTATTGTGCAAGAGTACTTACACATTTTTCCCAAAGGTTCCTAGTACTCCAATGTCAGGGATTTCACCAGAAAAGAAATTGGTCGACAAGTTCCTAAGACAAGCAGATCAAGCATGTTATACCGAAAGTTAGTTGTCGTTAAGTATCATCATGCCGCAGCACGGTGCAAAATGAACTTACAGAAGCTGCAAATCTGTGAGCTGTCCAATAGAAGAAGGTATAGCACCCTTTAATGAGTTGCTTGATAAATCCCTGTATTTAAACTTTCTATTAATTAAAACCAAAACAGGGATTAAAATGCTGCAGAAAAGAAAAATAGATCTTTTTTAATAGCTTAAGTGAAACCTTAATAGAAACCAATACAAAGCAAAATGGACAGTGTCATTTACAGTATTTTTAAATGCAATAGATTTCCAATATCTGATGGGATGCCACCTTGAAAATAATTAGCCCTCAAGTACCTTCCATTAGAAAATCACATAAAAGTAAATTAGCCCTTCAGCAAGAAATAACTATAAAAGGAAAGGAAGAACAGAGAAAATGTAATTTAAAGAGG
Source organism: Nissolia schottii (assembly GCA_003254905.1). Taxonomy (NCBI): domain Eukaryota; kingdom Viridiplantae; phylum Streptophyta; class Magnoliopsida; order Fabales; family Fabaceae; genus Nissolia; species Nissolia schottii. The sequence continues at coordinate 848,016 of QANU01022028.1, forward strand.
AATAACCATGATAAAGCAATGAACTGCTTCACTTACAGTGCTCTTAGCTCAGTACAATTGTTAATTTCATTGGGAATAATCCCATGTAAGCCATTCTGATGAAGTGCCCTGCTTCAGTGCAAACCATCGATCGAATAATTAAAAAATAAAAGGACATATGCAACAAAACCAAAAAAAAAGAGAATCATGGACACAAATCAGAGATGCTAAATCCGTTTTGAGAATTGAACAAGTGGGAGAGGTTCATGTTGTACTTACAGTCTCCGCAATCTACCGAGTTTGCCAATGCTGGGAGATATAATTCCCCCGAGTTGCATGTATGGGAGATTTCTGAAGAATGCAAGACAAACACGTTTGTCGTAATCAGAAGATAAAGAAGCAACAACAATCAAGCCTTGTTCCACTAGGTAGGATCTATCGGCTAGACAACGAATAAATTCTTTATTTTTTTTGTTATTGGACTAAACAATGAACAAATAAATAAATTAAGAAAGAAAGAGAATGATGAACATGTGCTTCTTACATACATTGAGCGAACTCGTTGTTGTTCCCCGGGATAACAGGTGATACCAGTCCACATACAGTGAGACTCACTAGAATGGTGCCAGTCGCTGAGAAAATTCCTAGTGTCATTCAAAGTGCTTTTGAATTCCAACAACGTCACACCTAATTTGCAGATGAACAGAAAATCAAAACTTCAATAGGAGTGACAAATTGTGAAAACTACCCAAAATACAACTATTCTATCCTAGGCCAAACCAAAAAGGAAAAAAAAAACACAGCATAAAGATTTCAAAATTAACATCACCTATCGATCATTCAATGCCTTGCTTATTTAGACAAATTAGCAACCAAAAGCAGAAGAATGCATACAGGAAAGAGGAGGGTTTTAACCCCAAAAAGATAAAAATAATAATAGTAATAAATAAATAAATAAATAAATAAACAAACAAAAAGTCATAGTTTTTACCATCTTCTGTGAGAGCAGGAGAGGAAGGGGAGAAAACAGTGGTGGAAATCACCAACAGCAACGCCACCACCCAAGCCACAGCACCCATTGCCAGTTCCTCAGGCTTTTCAAAGTGGCTGTGTTGAGGGTGGAAATGGAGTGAAGCCAGTGAAAGCAGTGAGAGTGAGAAAGAGAGAGTGAAGGATGGATGGATGATGATTCCAGTTGGTGGGAGTTGTGATGAGAATGTAGACCTCAGCGGGTTGCCATGATTATAACTTTGACACAGATAATTATAATTTGGACTTTTGAAGCATGCATGTATATATACATGGACACACGCAGAGACAGAGAAAAAGGGAAAGGGATGCTTGCTTTTCACTCCATTCTTGGAAGAATTGGTGATTATTTTTATTGGTTATCAGACAGTATATCAATTTATTTACGGATGAATCAAATTTTAATAATGTTGTAAATCTTACTTGAATTATTGGTTAGGATGGTATTTTATAAATAATAAATTCAAAAAACCTTACACTTTTGAAAGTTGCCTTTTTTTTTTATTTGTCTATTTTTTGTTTAGATATTTTTATAAATTTAAACAATATTAATGTTTTTTCTAATATAATCATATTAAATACACATAAAAAAAATAATGGAACAAAGAAAGAGAGTAGTAAAAGAGAAATCCACCTCAACATTTTATTGAAATGTGGTCATTGTGAAAAATAAAGCAAAAATGTGATCGCAATGATAAATTCGACTAAGCCCCAGGCGATATATGTGAGCACAAGTGGTCTCATCATGCAAAATCATCTTTGCATTTCCAACGCATTCAGCAACAAGAAGAGAGTATGCTAATTTCCAAAGCCCACGATAATACAGTAGAAGCATCTTCACACAGCTTCAACACGCTTGGACAAATGGATGCTCTCCATGAAATTTCATTTACTCAATGGACACAAGAATGTATTGGTTGTGACTATAAATATAGTGCATTGTTGTTTAGCCAAATACGTGTTGAGGTAATTTGTAAGTTGAGAAGAAGAAAGTGAGAAAATTGAGAGAGATGATGAATGACACAATGGATGAATCCACTCATATTTTGGCGTACATCAACAATCAGCCCATGGTAATCTATTTTTTAAATAAATTTAATTTGTTAGTTTCTTCATTTTTTTAATTATTTAAGATACAAAGTATGTTGCTACTACCAGTGTTGCTGTTATTGCTGCTACTACTGTTGTTGCTACTACTACTACTACTGTTGTTACTACTATGACCCTTCCTAAGGACACCTATAAGTAGGGACATCACAAGAGGAAGTTTCCTCTTTTGGATAAGGTTACAAACCCTATCCCTGGAGGAATAGGGATCGACCACTATGGATCTCCCATCCCAAATGATTAGGGGATGAGTTCAATAAAAGAGGCGAAGAAACTTAGGGTCTACATAGATGGAGTCATAAGCCCTCAGAGACCTATCTGCCCAAGAGTAAGGGTTGAAACCCTCTTTGCTACCCTTGGTGTCAAAACTGCCATTAGTCCTCACATGGTTGCAATAAAAGAAAATTGGGAAGGAAAAAAATTAAGTGTACAAGAGGTACTCACAATGAGGGAGGGGAAGGCAAAGAGAAGAGATTGGTGACACCAAAGGTCTTCTAAAAGGCTAAGGATTTGAAGAGTTCTCTCAAGAAGCAAGGAGTAGGGAAAGTAGGAAAAAATTTCTTTCTCTCCACCCTCCTATTTAAAGAGTTTGTCTCTCCCTCTTCCAATCGAAATCTAACGACCAGAGATCAAGGTTTCAAATATCACATTTGATCTCACCGTAAAAAGAACCAAAGGCTCATATTTGATTAAATTAGATCGAATGGATGCGATTCATGTAGGCTAATTATCCATCATAACCGTCTTCATGTTAAAAGTCACATCATGGGGCTTTGCGCTTACATGTTGAGGGGCTCTGATAGGTGGACTTTGTACCCTATTTCATTATTCTTTAATTGAACATTGCATACTAAAAATGTGTAATTTTAATGCTTAATTAATATGTTTTGCACATTATCCTCTTTTGTGAGAAATTTAGAAAAAAGCAATTTAAAGCACTATTTTGATCTTAAAATTTAATATATAGATTTCTTTTGTTCTTTTTTAGTTTTCTACTTTAATTGCAGGCTCTTCTTCCTCAGTTTCGTTAGCTGGCATCTATCATGCAAAGGATAACCATGAAAAAGTCACTAGTTAGGAAGCCTGGATTAAGAGAGTAAGACTACTCGGCAAGGACTGGAGCTAGAGTTAGGAGCTTAGCCCAAACAGGTAAGGCTACTTGATAGTAACTAGAAGCAAGGCAAGCTCAGTAGAGTAATTGTTCGAGCAATGGGCTCGTGTCGAGCTTACGACTAAGACAGTTCCACAATCACCACTAAGTTATTTATGCTTAGAGCTAACTTTGGTAAGCTTGGACACCACCCCATCAGTAATGACCGAGCTTAGGGGTTGTGTATTGGACTTAGCCTAAGAGGACCAATAGTAAGACTCAGTAAGGCAACCCAGAGTAAAAGTTCGCAGATAAGCCCAAATCTCGATCCACGATTACTCAGTCCAGAGAGACCATATTCTCCCATGACTTGCAAACTCGAGCACGGAAAGCATGCCAAGAACCACCATCATGAGAACATGGACGATTACCACGACTCGGGAAGCATCCCATTAATCCTTACTCAGCACACACTGAGGACCACGACTCCTCCTTCTGTGCTCACACTATAAATATAGAACCTCCAACATGGCAAAAGTAAGTTTTATTCATTAATCCACGCAAAACTTTGTTCTAATTTTGTCATTGGAGTCCCTTGCAGGTCCCCTTCCTGGGCACTCTTTGGAACAATTGGGGATCGAAACCTCAAAGGGACATCACACTTACCATTGAAGCATTCTCAACCCCTTTGGGTCAGGTCAGGAGATATACCTATAGCATCTTCTCTTCGAAAGAAGCAAAAAGAGGATGGAAATCTATCAATGATAGCTCCCTCACTTCCAATCTTACAATTTAGCAATAATTGTTTTATAAAAAATTTGTGGTTATGTTGTTGATTTATTTGTTTGGTGTCCATTTATTTGAAGATAATGAGTCCTTTGAGAAATTGTCATCGGTGAGGTTGATATCCAACTTAATAGTATGCCTGCTCATAGAACGTGTTGTTATTTGTACACCCAAAAATCTTAGACAACTAACACTCAAAAAAAATAATAAAGCATGGTATTGCAAGTGGAAGGGTCACTTCAAATGCTTGCTGTGAATTCTTCCTGAGTGTGTATAACAAGAATTGGTTGTACAATTGAACTCTAAACAAAGTATTTATCTCATTGATATTTATGTTTTAGTACAAACATGTTGGTAGCCTTGAGTTATGAAACTGGATAAGAGAATACATAACAGGCAGTGATTACAAGAAAAAAAGATGCATAGACCTGACAAAAGAACTTCTTTAAGTGCTCAACGCAGAATGTAAAAATGATGTTTGAACTTAACTCGAGTGTAAATAATCATAATGATTACATTCTACTATTCCTCAGCAGTCAGCACCATTATTAGAAATGCGCCACCCTTTACAATATATGTATCCAATTCTATAAAAGCATATTTCAGACCGTGTATGCTTGCTGAATTGTGTCTGCATCAATCCCCTTCAGTTTCAAAACTGATTCTACATGACCTTTTAGTGTATGCAGTTCTCTCAACCTGCAAACCAAGTATTAAGGAAACAACTAAATACATATTTGTGGTTTAATATTATGGTAATCAACTAAAATTTACATGCAGCTGCAGTGTGGTTTGAAACTACTCAATGACATTTCTTTGTAACTAAATTCCAAATCAAACACAAAAGGTTATATATTGCTATCTATCTATCTATCTACCTTGCAATTTCGGCTCTCCTTTTAGCTTCCTCGGCCATATTATTCAGTTCGTTGAAATGCGTGTGTTCGGTGAACATCTTGGTGTCCGGTGGCTGTAACCCGTGCAGTGTTCTCTGCGCATGAGCCCATTGAAGCTCCCTTTGTTCCTTTCCGAAGTCCTTTTGCCTTGTGAATGCAATCTGCATGAGACAATGAAATCTGTAAGCACACACAACCGAAAGCAATGCCCTCTTTTGGATAAATAGTTGAAACAAACTCTCTTCTCACCCTTTGCTCAATGACAAGTTCCCAAGCCCTTCCGCTTAAGGCGTATCGAATGGCAAATTTAATGATATCAAGTGGGATGTAGAATACGATGTTGTATAACCATATTACACCAGCCCAACCCCACCCTATTCCTTCAATGGCAGCAAAGCTCCAGTTTGCATATACTGCAATCAAAGTGGCAATCTGCGGAAAAACAAATCAATTACCAAAGTCATCCTTTGTATAACTGAAATGAGAAAAAAAATATATATATATATATATATATTACAAAAGAATAAATGGTTATTTCGGGTTACCAGCTGAGCAACTGCAAAAGCGGCCACCAGCAAGAAACCAGGACGCTCAACATACGACCAACCTCGCGATCGAGTCACAAATATCAGGGCCTGACTGATGGTGCTCACTTGGAGATAAATTGCAGAGGCTAGTTTTCGGAAGTCATCATGAGCAGTTTTTTCAAGAGTTGAGACACCAAATACTCGCTGCACAGAGAGCAGGCAAGATAAATGAATGAGCCATCAAAAATAACTACAACCAGCACACAGAATCCATGGAAGGCATAAATTGACATTAGATCTTGAAGTGTAGGATACATGCCATGGGGGATGAAGCTTCACACAAGAATGTCACACAATAACTACGGTGAGGCCATATATAATGAAACAGATTATTTTGGTATCTTAATCATTGAGAGAAGATATACCGGGAAGAAATCTGTCTTGTATGCTGCCCAGAAGAAAATGACTGTCATCATTGCCAAGTAACTTCCAAGCACGACGCCAGTGGTAAATATCTCAGCTAGCTTCCAGCTATCCGGCAGAGGAGATGGTTTTACCCGATCTTTCGAAATTGTCATAATGGTACCTACAATGTCAGTGATATCGCAACATTAGCTGCCAATAAAGCTCAGGATCACAGGGAAGCATGCTGCGGGAGAAATCAGAAAAGAAACAACAAACCATCATTTAGAATGGCGATAATAAGCACCATAAAAGGCGGAAAGTCAAACTTCCAAATGAGAGCGAGCAACATGAAACCAAGCTGCCAGAATGTCAAAGATGTGAAATATAGTAAGAATATTAGGCCAATCCATGAACTATTTTAACAATAATGACTCTGGAGGTAGAAATCACATTTCATAGCTCAAAAATAATTCACTTACCACAATACGAATTGTAATTGAGACAGCATAAATCTGCATGAAATAAGAAACAAAATGGTCATACGAAAACAAATTTTTCATAAGTAAATAGAATGTATGAAGGATTACAATAACAGCATAAGCAACAATAATATAAATGTTTAAGGAAAGCTGTTGGCAAGACAGCAGCAGTAGTTAAATCGCTCACCGTATAATTTTTCATTCTCTGGAAAATAGCCCGGCTGGTCAACACAGCACTAATAATAACACTAAGGCCAGGTTCTGTTAAAACAATATCAGATGCACTCCGAGCCGCGTCAGTTGCATCAGCAACGGCTATACCAATGTCTGCCTTCTTAAGTGCAGGCGCATCATTCACTCCATCACCAGTCATTCCGCAAATATGTTTCCTAGCTTGCAAGCGTTTCACAATCTCATACTTGTGCTCTGTCCAAATATACATATAAACCAGTTAATATGAGGAAAGAAGCATATCATTCCCAATTACCATAACTAACAATTCAACTGTCATCCAATAGATGTCAAACAATAAGCCAAAAATTCAATTGCAATGACCAACACAAATTATACCAGGAAAAACACCAGCAAATCCATCAGCTTTTTCTATTAGTTCATCAATTGGTAAGGAAGAAATGGATTCATCCTTATTCTGTCCAAGCAATGCAGATGAAGGATACATATTGGTACCCATCCCCAAGCGACGGCCTGTTTCCTTTCCTATAGCTAGCTGATCCCCTGATAAGTAAAAGGAATACGTATAAATTACATTGTTGCTACGTACGAAATCACATCCATTACTCTGTGCATATGCAAATAAGAATGAAGCTTGTTTCCCTTCAGTCAACACATGCAAAGCAAAATACTTCATCTACTAGTACATATTTGAACTCAATCAGGTTCAATCATGACTCATGACCAATATGAGTCACAAGTTTACTTGATCAATAACATTTTCCTCATCACAGAAACACAAGCAAAAATAGGACATAGATGGCACAGACTCCCAATTTCAGAGGACTGAGAGTGCATCAGCAACTTGCTTAAGGCAACTGCTTGTATTAATATTAATTAGCTACAAAGAAAAGATATTTCAGCACCACAATACAAGAAACTCAAGGGTTTTCAATATTATACGTAACGGACCTGTAATCATTTTGACATTTACTCCAAGATTTAGTGCCCTCCTAATCGTTTCTGCACTGTCATGCCTAGGTGGGTCAAATAGAGGCATAAGGCCAATAAACTGCCATGGACCTCCAGCACTCTCTTTCCTTCCATCTGGAACTTCCTGCATAAAATGGCAAAAACTAAGTAAACATTTCTAGCACAAAATATTGGTATTGAAGATCAACAAATGATCAAGCAAGGGAACGTGCTAAGAATCAATTTACCTGATATGCTACAGCGAGTGATCGTAATCCACGCTCCGCAAACTTATCTATCACCGCATGAACTCTGCGTTCAATGTCTGATTTATTGTGCGCAAGATTTAGGATCTAGCAATCACAGTAGTACAAATCAGAATGACAATATGAGGCTTTTAACATTAATTAATGAGAACAATGTTGCTACATTACCTGTTCAGGTGCACCTTTGCTTACTCTATGCATTTTACCATCACGATCAATATAAGTCAATGCTGTCCGCTTGTCAGTAGGATTGAAAGGAAGAAAATGTAATTCTTGGATACCTACACGAGCCTTGATAGCAATAAGAAAAGGAAAATTATTATATAAATTTAAATACCAGAAGAAAAATATTTCTTAACAATAAGGATGTGCAGATTATAGTTGCCAGCTTGCTGCAAACAAATATTTCATAGCAAAATTGCACTAAATAATATATCAATGCCAACCTCCTTTGGATCAGCCAACATCCCAACTATGGCAGTATCTATTGCATCTTGATTCTCAAGTCTCGATGCTCGAGCTGCCATCAAAACAACAGTATCTGGATCCACTCCTTTTACAAAAACCTTAATGGTAGAAACAGAAATAATCAGAAAACAGATATACAAAAGAGAAAGAGATAATCAGCAGCAAGTAAAACCACTCATCAACCAACCTCAATAAGATTTTTGTCAACAGTAAGCTTATTTAATGTTAGAGTCCCAGTCTTATCACTGCAAAGCACGTCCATGCCGGCCATCTCTTCAATTGCTGTCATCCTCTTTGTGATAGCCCCCTGCAAACATTTTAGCCAATTAGCCATTATTTCTTGCTTGTGTCCACCAACATACTCAACTCAAAAAAAAACCAAACCAACCTGCTGAGATAGCCTATGAGAACCAATGGCCATGGTCACGGAGAGAACAGTAGGCATCGCAATTGGAATTCCCCCAATAAGAAGTACAAGAAGGTTATCGATTCCAGGTCGATACTTTCGATCTTGGATGGGATACTGAACAATAATCTCAATAATCATCCCCACTGCAATTGAACATATGCAGAAGTTCCCAATTGCAGTCAAGACCTATACGGCAGCATAAATTAGAACAAATGAAATCTTGAGCACAAAAATAACTGAGAATGCCGAAAAATAGGTGCCAGCTTTCATGTTACCTTTTGAAAGTGACCAACTTGATTAGTGGAATCCACAAGATGAGCAGCTTTGCCAAAGAAGGTATGAACACCGGTGGCGATGACCACAGCTTCGATCTCTCCTTGTTTGCAGGTAGAACCAGAATAAACGCCATCACCGGGGCCCTTAGTCACTGGCAGGGACTCACCTGTAAGTGCAGACTGAAAAGTACAGAGAACAGGGGAAATAAGGGTGTAATCGAACAACTTTGCACAAAAACATCAGAACTTATATGATATAGAAAATGAAAAAGCGCAAAATATCAGAGAACCCACCTGATCAATTTTCAAAGGATCCCCTTCAAGAAGACGAGCATCGGCAGGTATAATATCTCCAAGCTTAATGCTGATTACGTCACCGGGAACCAGGATAGCAGCATCTTGCTCACTCCACCTACCATCTCGAAGAACCTTTTGCAATTCAGACATGAGAGACGAAATTATGAGTACAAAAAGAAGACCTTTGCAGAGAAAACATTTTACAGCAGTAATTTTGAATGCACAGTTTCACACAGCATCGAAGTGAAAGAAGCTGAATTTGTACACCTTTGCTTTTGGAGCAAGACGAGCCATAAGAGCCGCTGCAGCATTGCCAGCATTGTTCTCCTCGATGAAACTAATGGTCGAATTGATGACAAGCAAGGTGATGATACCCACGAAATCTTGCCAATCAGGGGGCTTTCCCTGCACAAAAATTCAAGGTAACAACTTCTCCTAATTAACCAGCAACAAATATAGCAAATTGAGAACACTCTAAAAGCCGATTATACACTCACCCCTCCATTGGCAAGTGCAATTGCCATTATAGCAGCAGCCTCCATAACCCAAGAGAGAGGATTCCACATAAACCCCAAGAACTTCAAAAACTTGCTCTCCTGGGAGAGAAAAAAAAAAGGAAAGAAAGAAACACACCCACAAGTTAATTCACCTCAAAAATCCAATTTTTATTTTCTTTTCCAAGTGGGACTTAACCAGTGAGTGAGGAACAGAAAGTTTATCGAAGAAGTAGAAAAAGGAGAAAGAGTGAACCTTTTTCTCTTCAAGCTTGTTGTGGCCAAAAATGACCAACCTCTCTTCAGCAGCATCATTGGTGAGACCTTCTCTGCTACATCTCAGATTCTCAAATACCTCCTCAATGGGTATGTTCTCCTGCATTCAATCACAAGGTCCCAAAATGAATCCGCGAGACCCATCAACGAAAGAAAGAGAGAGAGAGAGAGGCATAGAGAGTGGTTTCAGATCTGTTACCAAATCTACAGCTTCCTTCAACACAGCCTCCAATACTTGGGGCTTTTCAGCCATTGTTATAGGTCCCACCACTTCGTCCTCCAACCTCTCTCACAACAACCTTCTCTTCAGAAATCAGCACTCGGCTTCAAACTGTGAAGAAGCGCACACAAATTGTTACAGCAGGTTGGCACAAGTACAAACACAAAGGAATAAACAACAAATTGTGTGCAAGTGTTGGTGTGTGCTAATGAGAATGAAAGGGTGTGTGTGTGTTGGAGTTGTCAAAGTAGAACCCAACAGCAACGACAGTGACAGAACAACACTGCTGCAGGGAGAAGGCGGAAGAAGGAGAAAGCGCCCTATCGGAAATGGGAATGGGAATGGAAATGGAAGGTTGTATGTATGTATGTTGGAGTGGAACAGAAGCAGACGGAGCCAGTCACAAACTTACAAGTCAGGAGTCACTCAACTCTCACTTTTGCTCTGCCTTTTTTCCTTTTCTCTTCTTTTTTTTTTTATTTTTTTACTCTCATATCTTAATTGTAAACACACATCGAGAGAATTGAGGTTTTTTATTTTACTGTTATACATCCTTGTTAACAAAATTAATTGCCAAAATCTCACACTTTCAAAACTAACTACTCCTTTTTATTATTTACCAAAGAAAACCTACTCTTAATTTTAGTATAATGCAGCATTTGCTTGGCAGTCCGTGATTATCTAACCAGTCCGTGTCAGAAAGCACAGATTTCATATTTGAGTAATTTGATAAATAGTTAGAACGAACGAATTTTATATTTAGCACTCTAAAATGTTTAAATGTGATAAATAAAAATAATATAATCATTTTGCTCGGACACATTTTTAGATACACCCTAAAACCTTCTGAACACCGCTCGAACACATCTGAAAACGGCATACATTAATTTTTTCTAAAAATATTAATGACCGTCTGTTTTTTTTTTTTGGGACATGAACCCTAAAAAAAATTGAAAAACCCAACTTTGTTCACTTTGTATTGTGTAAGGATATTAAAAAAATGATTGAAAAATATGAAAGTAAGAAAAAAAAATAATACTTTACACAATTGCTCTTATTTAATATAGAGATAATGGAAGTAAATTGAGTTATTACAAGTGTATAAATATGAGAACGAGAGAATGTTAATTTAATATCAAAAATGTTATATGTACACCCAATTTTATACATTCATACATACACCATTAATAATGCACAAACTTTATTGTCATAAGTGCACAAACATTACAAACTTATAGATGATATTCTAAATTATACTTAATTAAGTGCACAAACATTATAGACATTAAAACACAAACTTTATGTATATAAGTATAAAGTGTGTGTATAGTGTATATTTTTTGGTGTACATATAGCAAGACTCATTTAATAAATAATTAATGTGATACTTCATCTTGTTCATTTTAAGTGTCAATTTAGTCAAATGCATAAGTATTAAAAAATCTAAAATAAAGAAAGTTTACAAAAGTACTCTCATTTAATTTGGTTAAAGTTTTTAAATGAAAAGAGAGATGAAGATAGTAATGAAAATATTATTTCCAATACTTCAATAAATTAGAGTACATTTATAAACTTAACAATAAATTGTGCCTTAAAAAGTGAAAATGATAGATAATTTGAAACAAAAAATGTTAGTCAAAGCAACAGTTAAAATGGATCAGAGGCAGTATAAATTTAGAAAGTGAACAAGTAATTATGAAAATATCAAAATAGAAAGGAGGACAAATATAAAAAATTGGAGGAATTAACAGTTTAATATAAATGAAAAATGTCAAGATGTTATTATATATATTATATATATATATATATATATATATATATATATAAATACACACACTATGTCAGTTGTGTAAATTTTTGAATTGGGTATATCTCTATGTACCATATGGCTACTTGCAACTAAATGAAAATTTAAAGATTACATTTGAAAATTTAGCAGTTTAATGTGTCTCTTTACAACTAAGTGAAAATTTAAGGTGTTTAGATGTTATTTTTTAGAAGGAAAAAAAGAGTCATCAGAAAAAACTCATGAATCGGAATGTATGTACAATATGAAGCTCTATGCTACTCCCTCCGTCCACTCATTTATGTCACTTTTTAGCAAAAACTTTGTCCAAAATTAGTTATCATTTGATTAAATTAAGGAAAAATTAATTAATATTTTTTCAACTATACCCCTATTTATTATAAACTCTCTATATTTTCCATAATACTTATTAAAAGATAATTTAATTTAAATACTTAATGTTTTCTTTGAACATGTGCAAATTAATTAATTTTTTTAATATGTGTGCACTTGTTAAAGGTAATAACAAAATTGGGTAACGGATAAATCACGCTTATCGGTTTTTATTGTACCTATTAGTTTAAGGACAAAATTTATACATGACTACTCATTCTCGAATTAAATAATAATATTATGTATATCTATTTCAAAAAGAATTACTTAAACGTTAAATTTGTACACTCTTTCGAAGGAAAAAAATTAGGTATCATTTTTTAATTGGAGAATTAGATAAGATATGATGTACTAATAAAATTCAACAAAAAAAGTAACTTAGTTGATTAATGATGGGACTATTATTTTAAAAGTGTGACGGTTCAAGTCTCGCTCATTGATGTAAAGGTCTTGTTCGTTAATAATCTATAAATATCTTTATAAGTGTTTAAAGAGTGTAAAAATATGTCCTAACCCCGGTGGAATGTTGTTTATCTCAACCTAAATTTTTGTTAATAAAGGAGGACATAACTAATAAAGTCTTTTATCAAATTTGAACACTTGGACCACGTGGAATGGCGTAAACTTGTGATTCACCATCATTTATATATTTTCAACTATTTAAAGCAAATTTTTCCAATATTTTGAAGGAAGAGTCAAAGATGAAATGAAGCATGTTTGACAAAAAAAAAAAACATTTTGGAAGTATTATCTTTCGTGCAAAAGTAGTTTTGGAAAAACTTGAATTTACAAAAAAGTTTAAAATAAATTCTAGATATTTTTGGAAATAATAAATTAAAATTTGTAGAGAGAAAAATTGATTTCCAATTAAAGTAAAACAAAAAATTAGTGCTAAGATTTTGAAGTTGTTTGCCATCCATTTGGTTATCAAATAATTTCTACATCAACTTATTTGTAACATTTTGAATTTTCATGTCAATTTGGTCTTGGAAAAAAATTTAATATCAATTTAATCTCAACTCTTTAAATTATACTAATGTATTTTAAAATCAAATGTTTTGTCATATAATTAATACCTTTTTAAGTCCCAAAAATAATTAGTACAACATTATATTAATATCAAAATTTAAAATATTAAAACTAAAGTTTTTTTAATAAATAATTTTTTTGGTAGATATTATACCTATCAAAAATGATTTATGTACACATTTTTATGTCACTCCGTAAATACACCTCCTTAATATATATATATATATATATATATATATATATATATATATATAATTAATGATCAAGATACGTATTCCGTATAGTTTTCAAAATTATAAAAAATGTGCGCCCAAATTCGTTTCCATCATCGCTTTCCATCATCGTCATCCTCTCATCCTCGCCCTATCATCTTTATCTGTTGTTTTTCTTCGTATTCTTTCTCTTTATGCACACTCGTCATCCTCCTCATCCTCCTCCTATCATGTTAGAGTTGATTAAAATGAAATTAAAATGATAAAATGTTAGTTTTCTCTTAAAATGGATGAGGTCTACCTTTAACAATTGTGGTTTACTTGTTACAAATGCTTGAGTGGACAATTACTTGTGAAATGTCATACTTGTGAACATAAGCATGTAATATTTGTGCATTCTACTACATAAAATTTGTGCACAAATGCCTAAAAAGTTTGTGCATCAAAGAGTCTGATGAATTCTGGAATGTATGGTCCATGTAAATATTTGTGAACATAAACGAGTAGTGTTTGTGCACTCTACTACATAAAGTTTGTGCATCAAAGAGTCTAATGAATTCTAGAATGTATGATTTATGTAAAGGTTTATGAACATAAACGAGTAATGTTTGTGCACTCTACTACATAAAATTTGTACACAAATGCTTATAAAGTTTGTGCATCCAAGATTCTAATGAATTATGGAATGTATGGTCCATGTAAAGGTTTGTGCGCATAAGCGAGTAATGTTTATGCATTCTACTACATAAACTTTGTGCACATATTTATAAAGTTTGTGCATCCAAGAGTCTAATGAATTATGATGCACGGTCTATGTAAAGGTTTGTGTGCATAAACGAGTAATGTTTGTACATTCTACTACATAATATTTGTGCATAGATGCTTATAAAGTTTGTGAACGTGAATGAAACTACGCGTGTGCACACACGTTTAAGTGCAGAGTGAGGATCTGTGCATGAGTGGATATTCGTAGTGGACCCACATGTATTTAATATGAAGTGAATGTATGGTGGATGAAAATATGGTGTACATGTAACACTAGTGTATACCTATTAATTTAAGGATAAAATTGAGATTGGTTCAAGATTTCAGGACTAAAGCCGGTGCCCTTCTACCATGAGACCCCAAAGCTTTGTGTTCTTGACACGAGACCCTTCTTTTGAACTAAATTCGATGCTAATATTACAAGATTGTCACCGCTTGATGCTTTAGTATTATTTTAAAAATATTGTAAATAAAGTCCTTTATAGTTTCTTTTTGTTAATGAGTCCTTGACTGTCTGTTTGCTTTTGAACCCAAGCCTCTATTGTTGTTACCATACACAGTTAAACAGAACAAATGGTATTTACTCCATCAGTAAGGAAGTAAGATTTAGCATTTAGCAATTAGCAACACAACCAACAACTTATTTCCCTTAATTTTCGGGGGGATAATTGCAAAAAATGAAAAATAGCAACAGAACACTAGTTGTAAATTGTTTGAATCCATCTCATGAGTCTTGTATCTCAAACTTCACAAGACCTAAACTGTCAATAACGCGGTTCAACTATTTCAGTCCCTAGTCCCCATGTCCTGTAAGAATGGAGGCACCGTGGGAATGAAAATAAGGTTCTGATATTTGACCCATGGGAGGTGTGAGAGATACAAATGGGACAATCAGGGCAGGAAAATGGAGAGGATGGGCAAGGATCCATTTGCAAAAGGAAAAGAAAGGTTAGGGATCAATTGCAAAAGAAAATTGTAAAGAACTTAGTTTGCAATATTTTAAAAATATTATTAAAGCATTGTACAGAGGCAATCTTGTAATATTAAGACTAAATTTACCTCAAAATAAGGGTCTCATGTAGGGGAGTACACGAGTCGAGTTGAATCCGTCTATGTTTAACACCTGACCCACCTTAAGCGAGTCGAGTCAGGTTGAGTCGAGTCATTTTCAAATTTTTTTGTTGGACACTTGCCTAAGACAGGTCGAGTTAAACGGGTCAACGGGTGATTCATCAAAAAAAAAATTAATTCATTTCTTTATTTAACTTCTTTTTTCATGATAAAAATATATTTTTAATAAAAAATATAAATTATTTTTTTATGTATAAAATGGTCTTAGGTAAAAAAAAAGAAATAAATTTAATACCAACAAGAAAAAACATATTTATTTTTATTTTTAATATATATAAATAATAAAAATAATAATAATAATAATTAAATAATAAAATAAAAAGATGGATCAATAGATTGACGGATTAAATCTTACAACTCAAATTCAACCCTTAACTCAACACATGTAAACAAGTCAGACAGAATGCAATTTGTTAACCTGACCCAAATGAGTGGGGTTTGACAAATTGCCCCCAACCCGTTATACACTCATGTTATGTCAAGGATACTGTGAGCCCGTTTGGATTGGTAAATTTATGACTTATTTTAACTTTTAAATAGTTAAAAGGCATAATAAAGATGTTTGGATTAAATTTATGACGTGACTTGTAACTTTCCGAAAAGTTGTTTCAGTGCTTTTCTGAAAGTCAAGTTTTCTTTCTTCTAATTCGTGCAACGTTACTCTCACGACCTTTTCAATTACTTTTTTTTTTTTAATTTCACAAAAGAGGCTTTATCTCTCCCTGTCCCACGAAACATGTCCCAAAGTTTCTCTTGAATAAAATATATAATACTCATTAGTCATTAGTCACTAGTCACAACAACCACACAGTGGTTCACAGGGCCTTCGACATGACATATTATACAGTGATATGTTAATTTTAAAGTTGTATAGTACATGAGTAAGGTGTATATATATATATATATATATATATATAAAATTAAATATATAATAATATTTTTATTGATATTAAATTTTTAATTTTTAATATTTTTTATTTTTTTTAAAATATGTAAAACATTTAAAATATTTTATATATTAATAATTGTTAATTTTTTAAGAATTTATATTATTAAAAATTATTTAATATTTAAAATATTTTTTATGTAGTATTTAAAATATTTTTTACTCGCATACGACTCAATTTTTTTTAAATATAGCTCGGACACGTTTAAATACAGTTAATTATAAATTTTTATTTGAATACTTTCGATCACGTCATGTGACATGGGTGTTAGACTATATCTTCGTGTATCGGTATTAACAATTTGCTAAATATAAGAACACGACAGTCTTATGAAGTATCTGTGCTGCTTAATTTTTAATTCTTTTGTTATGGTTTCCCACTAAAATCATGTCAATGACACTGTTCCACAAGCAAGTATAGACGCGAGAGCCGTCGGGAGAGAGAGAGAGTAATAGCGCGGGAGAGAGAGGAATAGGAAATTTCAATTTGGGGTTAGGGATTAAGTTGGTGTTTGGGGATTATTTATTAAGAGGTATTTGTTAATGATAAAAAAATTATATGTAAAAGGTATTTTATTTATAATAAAAATATTATTAATGATAACATAAATTTAAGAATAAATATTTTGTTTCTAATAAACATTTTTTAATTAGTTAATGAGTAGTTTTCACAAAAATTTATTAAAAGAGAAGTTAGTGAGGTCTTATGAATTTCTGATAGTGGTGTGAAGTGAGTTAGTGGTAATATAGTTTAGTAAAATTGATTTGGCAAAAAATTTCACTTTAGAGAAAGATGAGTGTGTTCTCAACTTGTTTTCTTTTATTAGTATAATACCTGTGTTTTACACAGACCCCTTTTGATACATGTGTTTGCGATGTTCACCTATAATAATAAACATGAACATATAAAAAATAAGTGACATATCTTTTTAGTATATGAGAATATTTTTTAATAACATGTAGTAAAATTTATAGAGTTTTTTATGAAAAAAGTTAAAAATTATTTGTTTTAATTGTTAAGAAATTTCTAAAATTTGAATTTTAAATTTTTGAATGATTTTTATTTTAAATGTGACTGAACATTAAAATATAAGATTATGAATAATTAGTGGAATACAATGGAAAAAGTTTAGAGAAATTTTAGCTGAAAATTTCTCTCCAAAAGTAGTGCTAGAAAAACATTAGACATTTAGTTAATATGGATAACATAATTGTGTGGAAGAAGTTATGAATTGTATTACATATTTAAAAAAAAATTTGAAAGTCTCAGATTAAATTGAAATATAATTTTAAAATTTGTTTTTCTAAATTATAGGCTTATCATGATGTTCTATGTTTTTGATAAAAATTTGAGTATGGAACAATTAAAATTAACTTACCAAAAAAATATTAAAGTAGTATAGAATAAAATTAACTTAGTTAATAAATTGTGGTAGAATACAATTAGAGTGTCGCAACAAAATTCACAACAAATCCATTTTGCAAATACAATAAAATTTACAGCAAGAAAAAACACAACAAAATTAGCATGAAAGAAAATTCGTAAGAAATTGAAAAGCAAAGTAAATTATCTGAAAATTCGCAACAAAGTAAATTCGCAAGAAAATTCTTAGCAAGCAAACTTGCAACAAAATTTGCAACAATGCGAATCGACAAGAAACTTCCTAGCTAAGTAATTCACAAGAAAAATCACAGCAACAAAAATTGCAACAAAATTTGCAATAAATCAAATCCGTAATGAACTTAGCAGCTACGTAATTCGTAACATAATTTGTTACACAAAAACTTCCAAGAAAATTCACAACAAATCACATCGGCAAGAAAATTCACAACAATTTTTTTTGCAACAAAATTGGCAACACAACAATTCTCAAGTAAATTCGTAGAAACATAAATTTGTAGGTAATTTTACAAAAAATATCCACAAGCAAATTCGCAGATGTCGTTTCATGCGGATATAGCTACGAAAATGGTGTTCACAAAACTTTTTTTTTAGATGATCTGCAAAATTATTTGCAAGTTTATTACTAACAAAATATTTCTCAATAAAATTCTCCGGTAAATATATCCTGCCATGTGGATAGACTCAGCTCTACTCGACTCATTTAAACATGGGCTATACACAGATTGACTCGGCTTGTATCGTTTGCCATCCCAACTCAAGCAGCATTAAGTCATTATATATCTATATATTACAGTAGTCTTCTTCCCCATATTTCGGTTATTCTAAAGCACTCCACAATGATATAAAATGATACATAATCACGTTACGTCTTTACAAAGTTCCAGCTGATTGAGTATTCATTCATCCATTCAGGTCTGGCTGATTAATTGAAAGGTATGCGACGCATGTTGGATTTCGTGAGTAGGTCACCGGCAAAATCAAGAAGATTTGGTTTAATATGAGGTTGCGTCTAATGTTTGCAGTGACATTTTCAATGACACACACTTGTGTGTATATATAGGGATAGATTCCTCTTTCAATATCTATTTAATTTGATAAGTATTAATATTTTATTCACGTATCATCAAATCTTTAATTAATAAATTTAAATTTTAAAAAAATTAAAATATAAACAATCTGCCATGTGACATTTAACTT
This sequence comes from Nissolia schottii, assembly GCA_003254905.1. Lineage (NCBI taxonomy): Eukaryota > Viridiplantae > Streptophyta > Magnoliopsida > Fabales > Fabaceae > Nissolia > Nissolia schottii. The sequence continues at coordinate 867,026 of QANU01022028.1, forward strand.
GGGGACAGAGTTTTGTTTTCCATTACGGGCCCTTTATTTTCGACCAATCAGAATGCTGCTAATTGTGTTCTTGCGTCAGTCCATTTCAGCAGGGAAAGCCAGCTATTATGGGAGCCGGTAAAAGTAATTGGCTTTTGAAATTACAAAGCAATTCCTTGTTAATTTTGTTATTTCAAACAGTGACACCTTAATTTTATAGAGTTTAGCTAGGTGAGGTAGACTTTCTGGTTGGGCATAGTTGTCAGGGTTGAATTCATTATTTAAAATTGAATCTAAATATGGGACTTTAAATTTTAGGGTTTTGCTAAGAGTGTCTTAAGGACAATTGTTAAAAATTAAATAAAATAATTTTTTTATTAATTAAAAAATAAAAATATTAACATTTCAATGCACTAAATACAATAAAATATTTAAAACTTTCCATTACTAAACCCTTAACAAGTATAAGGACACTTGTTACCTTTTTTCCAAATTTTATAGTAGTTATTTGTATGGCTTAAAAAACACTTTTAGTCCCCAAAATTTGCATTATTGAAAGTTTGTTTTAATAAAAACATGGATATTGCAATTTGTTAATTTCGTTAAGTGACACTATCAGAAACATGCAAATTATGATCATTAAATTCATGTCGGTTAATGTAATATGCTGTAGGATTTTGCAAACATGATTCCATCGAACACATTTTGGATGTACGATAGATACTACAAGAATCAGAGAGTGATAAAGCCAGAATTTTTTGAGGGTATGGACTACTTTTGTCAAACAGTTAAATTGATTAATCAGTTTGTGACAGAGCAAAGAGTTAGGTGTCTGTGTTTTTCGTACAAGCGGTGTAAGATATTATACATTGAACAAATTAGAGCCCATCTTTACAGGAAGGGGTTTGAGCCGCATTATTGGATATGGGTAAACCATGGAGTAGTGGAAATCAATGGTGTAAGTGAATTTAGTAGGTGTTAGTATGAAGTGAAGAGTTCCAGGCAGGCTTACGTCAATGAACCAGAAATAGTTAATGATGATAGATATTCACAAATGGTTAACGATGCTTTTGGAGGTGACTTTGACATGCACAATGACAATTTACTACATAAGGAACCCAATCCAGATGCCAAAAATTTCTATAGCTTTTTAGAGGAAATACTCCGGTGTGGGAAGGATCTGTTCATTCAAGATTAACTGTGGCAGCTAGGATGTTGAATATGAAGTCAGACGTTAATCAAAGTGAGAGATCGTTCGATCAGTGGCTTGACTTCATTAAAAAGTTGACGCCACTGGGGAATAAAATTCCAACAAACTTCTATCAAGCTAAGAAAGTATTTTTCTAAATTTGGCTTAAGGTCCATCAAGATTGATTGCTGTCGATCAGGTTGTATGTTGTATTATAATGATGATGCAGCCTTAACTCAATGCAAATTTTGTGGTGCCAATAGGTTTAAGCCGAGGAGAGTAGGTCCTGGGAGATATAAGGATGTTCCTTTTAAATGAATGCATTACTTTACTTAAATTCCAAGACTTAAGAGGTTATTTGCATCAATAAGCTTGGCACCGCCCATGAGATGGCATATTGAGAATAGAAGAAACGACGGTCGCATGACTCACCCTTCTCATGGTGAAGGGTGGAAACACTTTGACAAAGTTTACCCCGACTTCACGCCAGAACCTTGAAATATGAGATTAGGGTTTTGTTCTGATAGATTTACTCCTAACAACTAGTTTAGCAAACCTTACTCATGTTGGTCAGTAATCATTACACCATACAATCTACCGCCTGAGATGTGCATGAAAGAACCTTATCTATTCTTATCTTGTGTAATCCCCGGCCTAAGCAACCCTAAAGCAAAGATTCATGTTTTTCTTCAGCCTCTGATAGATGAATTTAGCCAGCCGTGGAATCCAAGTGTGCTTATGTATTACACGTCCAAGAGGCAGAATTTTATATTGAGGGCATCTTTGATGTGGACTATTAACGATTTTCCTGCTTATGGAATATTGTCTGAATGGATGACACAGGGAACTTTAGCGTGTCCAATTTGTATGGAAGACACTAAAGCATTCTAGCTACCGTATGAAGGAAAACAATCTTGGTTTGATTGTCACAAGTTATTGTTGGAACATGGGCAAATTCAACAATAGAGCAAAGCACATATTTTAATATAGTTGTTATTTAGAGATCAACTTATAATAAAATTACATAGGTGCTATATATTAGGAGCACACTTTCGAAATCTTTTCTTTATTGTGCTTTTTTGTATAGATTTTCTAATTTTTTTACGTGTACCTTTTTCATTTTAGTTGAAGAGTTGTAATTTCAATTTATATACCTCTACCAAAAGAAAATACTAAAATAAATGAAAAAAAGGTTCTGGATAGAATAGAAGAAATAATTTTGGTTAGAAGAATATGATTTTAGTTATAAAAAAAATATAAATAAACAAAAAAAGGCTTTGGATAGAACAGAGGAATGGATTTGCAAAAAAATAAAAAGGAAACCAATTAATTAATTAATTTTTAAAAGAGAGAAATGTGGTAAGGCTTGGTGAATGTTGTGAGTGACGACTCGTCATTTAAGTTTCCCTTTTTCCTGTTGTTGTTACGGCCATTGACTACAGGCACGTAGTAGGTCGTGGTTTGACTCTTAAGGATTTCACTCAAAATATCCCACTTAACCTCACTAAATTTTATTTTACCTGACTCCACTAAATTTTTCGTATTTTAAATTTTATCATCTCTCATATTTAATATTTAAAAAAAAACCTCAAATAATTCATGAAACTTTTTTTTTAACAAATATAAAACAATTTTCAAATATAGCAGACACTAAAGTAGTAGTTACAAAAAGTAAGGACCTGTTACAATAATCAAGTTATAACCTGTCGCTTAAATTATGTTGCTTTCACATGCATGCCTATACTTTTACCGTAAATATAATTTGTTTGAGTGTTGTGTACGTACGTTTGAATGCTTAATTAAAATTTAGGTTTTGCAATAAATGCTCTAAGACACTTAATAACGATTTTAAAGTGAAAAGAAAAAGTTATTACTTTTAAGCATTCGCCGCATTAAAAATATCAAAAACTTATTATTTTAATGATATATTTTTAATTTAAACTTCTTCCCAAGTGGTTTTATTACACTTATCAGCTTTTCTCTGTATAAAATTTAAATCACATTATATTAATTAGTCCTACCACTAGACCAAACCTATTTGACACACCTAACCTAAGCTTGGGTTGCTTTGTGGAGTGGGTGACTTGGATTTCAATGAGACAGTGAGAATGAGACAAAGAAGGGACCCACAATTCCCAAAGACGTGTGGGTTAAGCCGTATTGGCCAATCAAACGTATTTTGCTTCGTTGTTGCATCTAATAATAACAAGGTCCCAACAAGTTGATCATCACATCACATGATCTTTGTCCTTTCCTAGCCTCCAAACAAGGTACAATCCGTACTGTTCCGTAATACCGCACCCAATTTTATGTACCCTATTCTCTTTTGGGTTCCATCCGCTTGAAAAAAAATGTTGCAGATTGAGGATGCTAACGTGATCTTAAAAATTGAGATATTACTTAGTTTTAATCCTTGAAAATGAATGTTGAAATTATTTTAGTTATTAAAATTTAAAATTTAACCTTTTAATTATTGAAATTTTAAGTTGTATGTTATTATTATTATTATTATATTGTCACATTTTTGTTAATATATCATATTAAAAGTACGAGTTGTAACTGTACTTGAAACTACAAACGAGATCGTCAAAACAATTATGATGATGAATGAAATTGCAATAACAACTAAGATTTGTAACTCGAAGTGTTGTTACAATCGTATTTTTAGTCTATAGTGTTTCCACATGGCCATTATTGTTATCATATTCTCTTTTAATGCGAAAAATTAGTGAAAACATGATAATACAATAATAATAATAAATTGAATGACTAATTTGACCTGCAACTTACAATTTTGATTATTAAAATGTCAAATTTTAAATTTTAAAAATTAAAGTGGTTCTAATTTATATTTTCACTACTAAAATAAACATTTTCTATTTAAAAATTGTTTGAGTAGTGCTGCTCTTTAAGTTTAGGAGAAAGAGAAGTGGTATTGTGGTTTTGTCACCTGGCTTTGTGATTTTTTTTTTAGCCTTTCAATTAAGGATAATGTTATTTGAATAATAAAATTAAACAACAAAATTAAATAACATATAAAAATGTAACAATATGTGAATGCATATGGCTCTACATAATTATTATATTCTATATGTACATTTATAAGTTATTATATTTTTATACATTATTCAATTTTGTTGCTTAAGTAGCATCATCCATCAATTAATAACTATTTCAATTACATGTACTTGTGAGATATTTTTAGCGACATTTATTTTTATTCCTTAAATTTGTACGCATGAGTTACACGGGTCCTTGATATTAAAAAGGTCCTTAATATTAAAAATTAAATTTACCTTGGTCCTTAATATTAAAAATTAAATTTTTAAGTTTTAAAAATGTAAAATGTGAGTCAAGTTATGAGTGCCTGAAATATAAATAAGTTAAATTAAAAAATTGATTCAAGTTACAACATCGCTTCAATTTAACTAACATTTAGGATGAATTTGGGCAAGTCTAAAATGTGAGAGACTAATTTGAGTTTATTTGTATTTCTAAGATAAATTTGACTCACATTTTATAGTTTTAGAAACTCAAGAGTTAATTTATTAATTTAAGGCACGAAAGTGACTTACATGTGCAACTTCAAGCACTAAAGTGAGTATTAATTCCTTTGAAGAACAGTTAAATAAGAGGTTTGCATGTTCATACAACATATTTAATTAATATTATATGAGCATTATTAACCATTATGTTCTAATTTTTTTTGTATATTTTTCAAACATTTTAAATTCAATTCAATGATTATAATGTCATGAAACACACATTAAATATACTCAATAAACATGCAAGTATTTCTCTTAGTCAATTTTTTTTTGGATTCAACTAATAATTAAAAAAGACCTCAATTTATCTCTCTAAAAAAAAATCTCATAAATAAATATAAATACCACCACTTATGTTATTTTATACTTACCAGTTACCATGCACAAACGAATCATTCTACAACAAAATCATTTCCCTGGTGGGGGAGGATCTCCACACAGAGAAAAAAGAAAAAAGCTTTGGTTTCTGCAAGTGGAGTGCCTTTTCTCTTTCAACTAGATCCTTATCACCTTTTTATATTTCTAATTTCCTTTATCAAAGTTTTAGCTTTTAAGTACTATGATATGATTTGAGGTATAGACATATATAATCTCTACCTGTATTCCAACTACAGAGCAAAAGAGGGGGGAAAGTGTTCCTACATCTCACAAAAGTTAGAAAATATTGATATCACGTGTGACAAAACCATGAGAATAAATAAATGTTTGCTTGTTGAATTATTGCCTCTACGCTAACAATGATTTAGTTGAACATGAAAGTAACATGGCAGCATCTCCGCTTTATATAACTGATCGAATCCAGAGCCATGCTAAGAAAGAAATTAAACGTGATTCCCTAAAAGAAAATAATAATAATAATAATAATAATAATAATAATAATAATAATAATAATAATAAAAAAAAACAATCATGCTTCTTGTAAATGAAGAAACAAAATTATAATCATTTCAAACACGTCATATTTAAACACATTTAAAAAAATTAATGAAACTCATAATTATGATGATATATCTTAAATAAAATTAGTGAAACTTATTTTTATTTTTATAAATGTGTTTAAATATAAACCATTAGAATTATGATGAGTTCTAAAATACACCTCATATATTCAATAGAATGATATACCAAATGAACTACGATGGACACTTGCATTTAGTCGCACTACAAAAATGTGGTTAAATACATTTTCAAAAGTATAACTAAATTACATTTCTAATTTTACCCCTCACTCTCCTTCAATTTACAATTTTTTCAGTTCTCATTTTACTATTTTTCATTCATCACCGTTCTCTCCCTCTAACCCTTTCTTCTTCCATTCTCAAAGATCCATTTCTCTTCCTCTCCATCTTATTCTTTCTCCTTTAGTTTGGATTGTCATTCTTCTTTCACTTTTTATTATTATAACGATACTAATTTCTTTCTCCTTTTGTTTGTGTACGTAATGGTGATGTGAAATCAATCAAAATTTTAAGTTTGAGCATAAAATATTTGGGGCTGTGACTGGTGCGATGTAGATATATCTACTATTTTTCATATAATCTTGGTGATCGAGATAAGGGACCAGAAGGATGAGCTCGGTGATGGAGAAATGATAAACTCGGTTGTGTGAGATGAAAGAATAAGGGTAAAATTAGAACTGTAATTTAACTACACTTTTTTGAAAATATGTTTAACCACATTTTTGTAACATGACTAAATGCAAGTATCTACCGTAATCCAGTTGATCTATCATTCTCATAAAATATAAAGTATATTTTAGATATCACCTAAAATTATACATATGTAAAATTCTCGGATAAAACATGATTTGTCTGTGAAGATTTGCATTTTGGACCACAGAATATTCTGGCAGCTCAAGGACAATGAGAACCAGCTTTTGAATAGCACAAATACCAGTGTAGGTAATTAGCTATGGTAACAATTTAACAAAAGCAAAGAAACAAGAGGAAATTAAAAGAGAACCAACGATACAACGGCTGATGGAATAGCAAGTACCTGATTTAATGTTTTAACATTAGTATTTGAAGTTGCTTTTGTGAGTTATATTAAATTAATCTCTAATATTAAAAATTTAATTTCGTACTTCCCAAAATTACAAAACGAGAGTCATATCTAATCTGCGTTCCATTTTTTATTATTGTATCATAACTTTTTCATTTATTTGTTATATTAAATGAGTCCATACTAATAATAATTTCAATTGCAAATACGATTATGGCAATATTTGTATCTTCAAACGAGGTTGTCGAAATATCTCGCTTGATAGATAAAGATTTGACAACAATTGAAATCAATAGCCTCAAGTATTCGTACATTCACACTTTTACTTGCAAGTAGTATCACAACTTAACTTGTAGTCCTAATTACTTTTACAATGTCAGTCAACATATGTGACAATATTTTTTAGGTTAAAATTCTTTTTTGTCCTTTAATTATATCTAAATAATCACTTTGATATTGTATTTTTAAAATGTTCAATTTGGTCATTTATTTCTTAAAATGAGTCTGTTTGGTCTTTTTTTTGCATTTGACCACACTTTTTAAATGTGAATAATATCACTATTCAACTGTAGTTAAATGTAAAAAAGAATTAAATTGATTCATTTTAAGAAATAGATCACCAAATTCAACATTTTAAAAAATACAGAACTAAAGTGTTATTTGGATATAACTAAGGGATCAAAAGAGAGATTTACCTCAATTTTTTTTAGTAAATATGTGTGTTGTAACAAAAATGTGGTTAGAAACTAAATTGACTCACTTTTCTATAAGGCAAGTCACCTACCATCTCGATCAAACTCATAATGGTATGAATTTGATCGAGGAGGTATATGTCTTAACTTATTAACCAAGAATCATAAATTAATTTCTTTTAACATTCTCCCTTCCATTTTAATTTATATTCACATTTTAGTCCCTTTTGGCGACAAGTTCTATCACAAAATTATTTTTCAGAAGTTATAATTTTCATCTTCTTGAAAAATATTTTTTTTACAGCATGAAAAAAAATGTATAAGAATAAATATCTTTTTGGAAATAAAAAATAAAGATCATTTAATACTTCACTCAAATATATATTAATTTTACATTTAAATAAAGCTACGTGGCATGACTCCTAACCCTACAATATTAATTTTTTTTTGTGGCATGACACCTAGCCCTAGAGATAAACATATATTTTTTTTAAAGAAAAAAAATAGAAAATCACTCTTTAGCCCCCCCTCCTCTATGACCACCGGCACCACCCAGCCTACCGTCATCAACCCACGTCGCATCCCCTTAGGCGCCACCTTTGGTTCCTTCTTCGTCCATCTCAACAATTGCAATGCTTATGAGAGAATGATCCTAAGAACTGAAGAGTAATTCATCCATCTAGTTTCAAAGACAAAAATGGGAGTTAACTCGATCGGCTAGTATCATTCATAACATGTGAGGTAATTTAACTTAACTTATTAAGGGCGTAATTCTTAGTAATGTCAAATATATATACTTTTCGGGACTAATTGTCCTCATGGCTGACAAGCATGCATATCTGATCTTTATCTGATATATTTTCAGAACGTGTGGCATCTAATTAATGATTTAAATCCACAGATATGACAATAACGGTGCATGAGAATAATACAAATCAAAAAATGCAGAGACAACAAAGTCAGTATCCTAACAATAAAATAACGGAAGGAAAAGGGGCAAGTGGCAATGTAATGACTAATGAGATTTGTTATCAGGAAATTGGGATTTTGTGGTGTGGCAGGTGGTCCCAGGTAAGGAGGAATCAAACCAAATTTGGTTGAATTTCTTGAGACTGAATTAATGCCATTAAATTCTACACTCTAGCTAGCTGCCTAAACTTCTGACTGCTTGTAACATGTTGACAAGGAAATCACACCTGTGATTCAAAATAAATAAATAAATAAAATGCCAGGACCAATGTGTTTTTCCTCTTCATAGAAGAAAAAGGTGAGATCTATGTTATGAAGCCAAAATTGAATCAATAAACACTATACACGAATTTTATCAATTTTTTTTATGAGGTTAATTGGTATACTCAGTATAAAAGAATTGTATGTTATTTTAAATCACTGTCATTTACTATATGAACAAAATTAATTGACCACCACACCTATCTCAAAAGTCTCACACACATTCACATTGCTCTTACGCCATGCAATTCTTTTATTCTACATTGACAATTAAATGACAGAAACAAAATAAAAGTACAACTAGAACTTATAACAACAACAACAACAACTTAAGTTTGTGCAACTAGATGAAATTGATTGTATATATAATGACACCAGTGTCTTATGTAAACCATGTTTATAAAACATAAAATTAAAATAATTTTGCTTATAATTTTTCCTAGATTCCTTCGTCTACTTCTCGTGAACCATAAAACTTAAACAAACAACTAAAACAAATAGAATTAAAAAATAAATTTGGTCATGAATAGAAAACGTGTTGGCAGTAATTTAACCAAAAATAATTTGGCTTAATTTAACACTTCTTTGATACAAGTATTGTGCCATCTCTATTTATTTGGAAGAGTATTGGAGATCATATATATGGGCCCAAATCCACCAATGGTGTGCTACAACATTATATAAAGCCCAATAGGATAACTATAATAGGACAAAAATAAAAGTATAATAAAAATTTTGTATTGAAAAAATATTGTATATTTTTAATGACGGTAAATACTTTAAAAACTCAACTTATCATTTTAGCTTCTTTGACCAATGCACTAAGGATATTAGTTAGCAAAACATTAAATATATTTTATGTCTCTAACAAATTTTAAATTTATGATATTTGATTTAGGTTTTTAAATTTTTTTTGGCATTGGTCCAGACATATAAAAATTGATTGTCTTTCTTTAGTCAGACTCTGATTTTATTCTCAATCGTTATTGGAACTGTATTAACTGCTAAAGTGACTAACAACATGTCACATTAATAGCGTCATATGAACAAAATAAACACCCAACTAATAAATCAGCTCAAACCTAATCCATAATCCACCATTTGACCCAATTTTGGATGGTGTGTGGGTCATTATTTGGAGAAAAATTAAATATAGGTCAAGTTATAGGTTACAGACCAGTTATGAGTCAAATGTGTTTATTTTACTCACATGACATTGCTGACATGCTACTTCGAGTCTTATTAACGTTGAGGACTAAAATCATACAATTTTATGATATATTTAGACCAAAATCAAAAAATTAATTTTATAAAAATCTAAGTCAAATCTCAAAAGGTTGTCAATAACCTGAAAACATATTTAAGTCATAAATAAATAAATGTTACGCTGAAAAATATCAATCTTCTTTAACTCGCAACGGAGTCCCTCCCCCCATCTTCCTCAACTCATCATCTTCAAAACGCCACTATCTCCTCCATACTTCCATAACCCATACAAGTTTCAGAGACTCTATCGACCACCATTGTTGTTTCCCTTGACCCAACCCTCCTCTTCATCCCAATCAATCAAAACCTTTATCTCAATCCCTAAAATCCCTGACCCGAAATTCAACCCAATCCCTAAACCCTTGACTCAATCGCTCTAATTTCACAATTATACTCCTCCTGTCAAAGTTCAAGCCTCTTAATTCACTTTGTAGTGAAAAAGGTGAAGAATGGGCAAGACAAAAGATGAGGAATGATGATGAAGTTATGGAGTGGGGTGGCGTTTCTCAGTATTCAGGGACTGTAGCCTGTAAATACAACACTGGGCTGTGGGATACTGAGTCTTTAGAGGGATAAATATAAAATTTAAGAACACATGCATTAACGTTGATTAGTATGGAAAAAGTGGAAGGAAAATTTGCCACATTATACATCAGGCATTTTCATGCCAGAATCCACCTAGTAGGCTCGTAAAAGCAAAAGACTTACATGCTGTCATTTAAATTTTAAAAGAACAGCATTTCAAAAACCTCAAATAAAGTCAACTCATAGTGCGCAAAGAATAAAATAAATCAACAATCAATATATACAACTTCCACTACATGACTCAGTGTGATCCTATCAAGACTCTAAATAATCTTCACGTGAGCTTAACTTTAATCAAGACTCTTTGTTTCACTAAGATTGACGCATCCACTCTCATTTCCAGTAGGTAATTTATGTTTCCTACCCTGCAAAAAAAAGGTCCAAACGTCTAAGTGTGGGGCCCCCGTATGCTCCTCAACCCTTAAATTACTCCATTTTTTTACCCGTAGAGTATTCCTTTTATTCACATGCATCAAACAACATGCAAATATATTTACATGTGCATTCACCAGTGATAATTATGAGACTGAACCCAAAACTCTCCTCAGATCAGATTTCTGCTCCAGAGTTAGCCTTGAAGGATACTTGACATCAAACTTAATTCTCAGATTCCCCTTCCTCCCAGGTTCTTTTGATATGGGCATTCCTTCATTAGGGACAACCACCTCAGCACCAGGTTTGACAATATCTGTGACTGGGATCATGAGACTCCTTCCATCCAAGGTAGTGAGGTCCAAGGTTTTACCTGTAAGGGCCTCCAGAAGTGTTATCTCCTGGTTCACCACTAAGTCATTGCCATCCCTTCTGTAAAGGACATGCGGTTTCTCATCTATCACAAAAATAAGATCTGCAGGGATGACGCCGGGCTCCTCATTACCCTTCTTTGGAAAAGTAACCTTTGTTCCTTTCTTCCAGCCAGGTTTTATCTCAATAGTCAAAATCTCCTCCACATTCTGAGACTTTCTGAAATGGAATTGCTTGTGTCAAACATAGTAAACAAACAGAAATACCCATTTCATTATATGTAAAAGAACCATAGCAGTTTTTATTTTCCTACAGAGATGATCATGCAATTAGTATAACTTTCATCAATGTTAAATTGTAATTAAACTAACTGTCAGATTGCAGCTTTCAAGTTCCTCTGAAACTTTTAATTTTTGGGTTTTATGTATCAAAACTCTAAACCAATATATCAGATTAACAGAGGCTCCTACTCTAGATAAACAAAAGGTTGATCAAAACATGCCAGACACCCTAAAACCATATTGCATAAAATTTTGTAACAGGAAATAAAAGCAACTAGGCTTAATTACACTTTTGGTCCCTCTAGTTCCACCTAAATTTGATTGACTCTCAAGTTTCAATGGCAACAATGAGCTCCATAGTTTCAAATTAATGCAATTAACTGAATTAAGTTTCATGCCAAATAATATTGACCCCCTTTTTTACCATAGGGCAAGATGCAGGGTTACTCTTTTTAGGGCATAAGATAGGGGCTTTACCTTAAACATACATAGTATTGACCAAAATATGACAGCTAGAGTATGTAGTTGATTAGTCAAATACCAACAAAGAAATAGTTGATGTGCCTAGTATTTTGTTTTCCCTTTTAGAACTTCAAAATTTAGAAGTTAACCTTCATACATTGTTAGTGTAAAATATTATATACTGTCAACGAATTATATTTTAGTATGAGTGACTTTTGAGGTAGTTATAGAAAGAGTCAAACATTTTTAGTAACGTATCAATACTTAATAGGATAGCAGTAAGACTTTAATTGACAGCACATCAAAATTAAAACCCAAAATTTATACTCATACACATTTGTTTTATTTAACGGAAATTATCTTGACCTATGAATATCCTAAATTATTCAAAATTCACCCCAAGACCCAGGAAATACTGAGCGTGAAACACGACTATAAGTGCTACCTTGACTTGTGCTAAAAAAGGTGGTGAACTAACGCATGAGGATTCCACTATTGTGGACTTTGGAGAGGGTTAGATACTTAGACGTATTCAACCCTAAACTTTGGAGCAGAGATACATTGGCTGTTTCTGCAACTTGAATCGTGCCCAACCAGTTACAAGACAACAATTTTACCATTCAGCAAAGCTCACTAATTTCCTTATCTTGTGTCGGTTTACTTATTTATAATCTAAAACCTTATCTGAAACTAATCTATAAGTCATTTTATTTTTCCATGTGATGAAAACCATATAATGGTTTTCTATATTTAGTACATATAGCAATTATATCTTCATCAGAATGATATGTGCATATATTCTGGGGGACACAGGGTAAAAACTTATCCTAGAATACCAAGAAGAGCACCAAAGTTACATTATGAAAATGAACTTGAATTAATTCAATTGTGCTACAGAAATAATAACATAATTTCCATTTTTCCCTAAGGTAAATATAAGAAAGCTCAGTGAAATGAATTTATCAATTAATACCACTTAAAAAAATCCGAAGTAATAATCCAGGAAGAACACAAGCAGCAAAAAGAATCTGTTGCTTTGCCAATTCCTGACCAAAGTTCACTTCATCCAAAAGAAAATGTCCAAACAAATAGCCTGGGGGAAATGCTAGTAAGATTCTCAAGCATCAAAAGAGAACGAAATTCACAATTTATAGCAAAGTTACAAATTGAATATGATAAATAAATTATAAACCATTAAATTCCACATCCTCACAGGTGTGTCATTGTGAATTATCTTTCATCAGAATAGGTAACAGGTGGGGCTGCGGCTAAAAAAAATGTAAGTTGACGAAATTATTGTTGATATCCAATTGGGGAAGCAAAAAGTTTGTCTAAGTGAACCAACCCTAAGGCAATGGATTCAAATCAAGATGTGTGCAAAAGAAAACACATCAATATATTTTTCCTCAACCAATGCACTACACATGTGCTATGGCAGGGCTAATAGTCTGGGACTACACCAACTAGCTTTAGACCTAGCAAGTGCAAAGTGTGCATTGTCCTCATTACCTATCTATCACTAGTAAATGTAAAAGACATATCCTACTCGCTACTGCATTTCCTCTCATCAGGTTTTTATGTCCACAACACCACAAAAAGAACAAAAAACACTTCAAAGATCCCAAGATGTCAGTCAACAAAAGAATTCTTTGTAGAAAAATTAGCTACCCTAAATCCTAATATTGAAAATGCATAGATTCATTGTTGCATTCATATTTTTCATACACATCTCTCAATCAATTTGACACTAACACAAACAGGTATAGACTTGAGAGAAAAAAAAAATAACAATTATTGTAAGGGGAAGAAAACCACCATTTCAGATTACCTATCGATCAGGAATTTGACTTCAAGATCAATTAACAGTTAAGTTCCTAAGCAACACAGTTCTATCAATCAAGCTAGAGAGACAGGGTTAGGGTTCGAAACCGGACAGTTTACCCAAACGCATCGTAGACGGTCCTCGAGATCTTCATCTTCTTCTTGACGCCCTTGTACAGATCCTCCAAGCTGCACGGCAGCAGGTTCTCCACCGCGGCGGCCTTCCTCCCCACCCCGCCACCGAACCCGTTCGACGGCGTCCCGAAGAACCCATCCCTCCGCGCCCCGCCCCTCAACCCGCCGCCGCTAGCTTCACCCCCTCCGTCGGAACCAAAAAACTCGGCGTAGATGTCGTCCGCGTCGCGTGGATTGAACCGAAACGACGTCGTCGTGTTAGGGTTCTGGCGCTGGTGGCGGTGGTGATTGCTGTTACCGTTCTGGTAAGCGCGCGAAGAAGACGGAAAAGAATAGGACGAGGATGATGATGACTGAGGAGGCGGTGGCGGGGGGAACTGACCGGACTTGAGTGCCTCCTCGCCGTAGAGATCGTAGATCTGGCGCTTCTGAGGGTCGCTGAGAACGTCGTAGGCTTCAGAGATTCGCTTAAACTTGGCTTCGGCTTCGGCTTTGTTGATGGGGTTCTTGTCAGGGTGCCAGATCATGGCCAGCCTCTTATACGCTTTCTTGAGGTCGTCGTCGCTGGCGTTTCGGTTCACTTTCAGTATGTTGTAGTAATCCATGCCCATTCCCCACTCTCCCCTTCCTCGCTCGCTTCTTCTTCTTCTTCTTCTTCTCTCTCTCTCTCTCTGTGTGTTTGTGCTTGTGCGCGTGCCTGGTGGTTTGGATCCGACGGCTCAGAGTTGTGGGTAACGGAATAAGGGTTGGGGGTTTGGATCCGACGGTTCAGAGAGGGGGGCGGATTTGTATTTCTTTGTTTTTTGGCTAATTAGTTTTTTGCAGCCCTAAAAATGTGAATAAAAAATGTAAGTTATAAGAGGAAACTCTTAAATGGATACTAGAGAAAATATTATCGAATAAATCCTAATCATGTATATAGACCCCCACCCCCCCTCTCTCTCTGTATATATTATATTATATTATATATATACACAGGTTATATATACTCAAGTGGAAAACATATCCTATTCATTTGGAACTCTACATATCATCCAGTGCCCAAGTGGCAAGTTCATTATTTTTACTGTATTTTTTTTTGTCATAATTGTATATTATTACTATTATTATCCACACAAGTGGAAAACCTTTGGTATCCATGTGAAACTCTATTTAGCTCACAACACATACGTGGGAAATTCACTATTTTTACTGTTGAAAATTTTATCCTATTCATGTGACGCTCTACAAATAACTTAAAAACCATAAATTAATTTCACTATTAACTTGCCATGTGTCAAAAGTTCTACTGTCCCAGTATCACATTTAAACACTAAAAGTAATTCAAAATAAAAAATATTATTAAATAAAATAATTTAGCTTAAAAAAATCTGAATTTTTAACAATTTTTTTTAAAAATAATCATAATCATTACTTTTTTTAAGCTTCATCATAATCATTATTAATATTGGATGAAATTTAATTTTAATAAAAATAATAATTTATTTATGGAAGCATCCATGTATCAATAACAGCAATTTTGAATGGTGTATTTAGTTTTATTTCATTTTTAAAAAATTATAAAATATTGCCCAATTTCAACGTAATATCAATGCAATTGAAGAAAAGAAGAGGTCCAAATTACCAGACCCAAAAAAAAAATACTAATTAGATGTACATTAATATATGAAATAATTAATATACGAATTTAATGTATGAAATAATTTGTCTCATTTACCGAGATTCAATCGAGAATTATATATTCTACTAGCATAATAGCATTAAAATTGATTAAAATAGCAATTATGTTTTCTTGATAAAACAATGTCATTAATTTTCTTCATGGATTCTTTTTTTCTAATATAAATAATTTAGGTACGTTTCTTTTTTCTACTTGACATTTAAAAATTTAAGTTAATTGCTCCTTGATTCTAATTAGGACTATAGAATTTTCAATTATACTATGAAATCAATTTTCTCTATGATTCTCTCTTATAATTTGAAATTTAAAATACCCTAAAAAAATTAATTTCAAAATTTAAAGTTTCTTTTAAACTTGTTGGAGTAGTAAATCATTACTTCAGCTCACAAATAAATAATCCAAAATCATTTCATTTTTCAAATTTCTTCCCTATAATCCTCTCTAACTATCTTCTTATTTCTCCTATCTGGTAAACACCTCCGCTTCTTTGCTTACAATTCTGTTTCTTTGTAGATGTTATCTCTCCTTATTAGAATATCTCAATATACTCTAATAAGGGAGCTCTTACCATAGTGCCAGTTTTGACCCGATGATCTTGTATCCTCCACTTTGCGACTCACCTGATCCGCCTTAAGCTAGGGACCCAACTTGTCTTCTCACTGTTCTCCTTTACTAGCTAGCGTCTTCCAACGTAAGAAGACACTGGCAGTTTTCATGACCCAAGTGACTGCAGTAATAGCAAAATTTTCCAATTTTTTCATACCTGAATTTAATTTCCATTCGTTTTTTTATCAGGACCAATAATGGTCATAGACTCCCGTAAGGCTTGGGTAGCAAAATTTGTAATAAAAGCTTTTATTGACATAAACGTAATTGATAACCGAGATTTTTCTAAAAAGAACATGATTTGATATATTAATTTTTGAATCGTAATAATATCATTAATTATTGTTGTTAATTAATATTAATTCTAATCCTGACATTTCTTTAAAGTGATAATATGTAATTGGAAACAAAGAAGTTTTTGGTACACAATTTATGTTATGTTTCATAAGTTACTTAACTTAAATTCAGTAGTTGTTGCATGAAATCACTACAAAAAAAAGTTGTTAATAACTATGTGGATATGTAAAAGTTGCTTTTTTAAACAATTCGTTATTAGAATATAAAGAAGATGAAAGGTAGGCAAACAAATGCATTTTTTATTTTATTGTTTTACACTCCTTACGTATAGAAATAATACATGCTAAATTTAATTTTTGGTTATATATATTCTTGATTTCATTTTAATTAATAAATCATAATTAGTCAAATGTTTAGTTCTCATTTAAAATTTGACAAAAGTCAGTACAAAAAATTTGAAAAAATTAGTCCATTTTTTATTATTATACTTTTTTTTTAACCACAAGTATTCTTCTATTCTAGACAATTTTATTCAAATCGGATAGGACTTCTTGAGCAACAGAATTCTCCTTTTGGAGATTTAACACATCTGCATCCTCAAAACTTCTAGTTAAGTTAAAACAATTCCTACATAAAAAAAAAAAAGGCAAAAGTAGTCCATCGTTTGGTTATTATACTTTTAATATTAATTAACCAACAAGGCGTAGATTTCATTGGAAAAACCTTTGGCAGTATAAAGCAATTTAACTAAAGAACTAATTTTATACATTTATAATAAAAAAAATAATTAAATTGTATTCACTATTTATTCTTATAATTTTTTACTTATAATCTTTATTTTTTTTCCAAATCTAATACATTATTCGGATTCAAAACACTATATAAATATTTTAAAATATCGATTGACTCTTTGTATATATAGCTTATATAAAGTTGGTTTTTATTTTTATATAAATTCAATATTTATTTATATATATATATATATATATATATATATATATATATATATTAATCTACTTAAAAGAACGATGCACCCGTGTGATGCACAGGTTAGGACACTAATTAATTGAAAACATGGAATCCATACACCAATTATATTATGTGTGATCTCTCGTTATTAAGAAGGATCTTAAATTAATAGTAAAGACCGTTAAGAAGGGCTAATCAAGACTAAGGATCAATTACTTTTAAATCATTAAGAAGGATTTTTTTCTTCTTCGATGTTTAATCATAAGAAGGAACCATTACATTTTTATTTAAGAATAAAGACTAAAAAATTGTGATCCCTAAGCAATACTACCCTTCAACTACATTCTAGGCTTTTGTACTCTTTATGGGCTTTGTCACTCATGTTCTAGCAACGTGACTCTCAAAAGACTCATTGCAAACCCTTTGAAACAATGTTGTAATGAACACTAGCGATCTGATGAGAGGTCGAAATAGGCATATGTCTGATATAAGATACTTTATAATCTCAAGTTCATTCTCTGGAGTTGCACAAACAATCATCTTCACTTGTTTCATTTTTCTTAAGTTTTATTTATATTATTCGTTATTTAGTTTACTATTAATAATAGGATAAAAATATATAACTTTGCTAGTATTAATAAGAACGATAACACGTAGTAAAACAAAACTCAAAAGTGAAATTACCTTTTAAAAAAAATTGGAGTTTAAGGAAAAACAAAAGGTTAATATATTCAAACCATACAAGTTATTGCCTTTAGTATGCTCTACCTATTTTATGTGTTAGTTTATTATAAAATCATATAATATATTTATTTTAAAAGCGGAAGAGCCTGCGAACTCTTTCACAAGTTTGATCCACAATGTAACATACGTTAGACATTGTCCATGAACAAACAAATGAATAAATAAAAGATATTTCCACCTTCGGCAATTGCAATCTAGCAGTTTTAGTGCATGTTTAAAAAACCAGTAGATAACACCGCCATAATCAATTCTGACCAGTTTAGAAATAAACAATTTTCACTTTTAAGGCTTTAGAATCGATTTTAGCCCTCACTGAAAACCAAACACACTATTAGTCTACCTCATGGGAATTAAATAGAACTAGCTGCAGGAGATATTGTCAAAACAAGGTAAAAAAAGAGACAAAAAGAGAAGAAAATGAGAGCTTAAGATAACATTTTCAGACATTAAATTGCATCTACTAGCAAACACTTACACTTTTTCTATACTCTCTCAGAAGTTCATGTTTCCAATGAAACAAGCCCTATCTGGTTTTCTGCACATAAGTTAGAAAATTCACACTTATCAATGGAATTATCAAAGATAACAGAACAAAGATATACAAAGAATATGTAACATCTTTTGGGCCTGTAGTATGCAATTGTATTTCTCCAACGCATGCTTTAGGCATCTAACGCCAAATCCAACTGAGAAACCCAACTCCAACTCCAACTCAAAAGCTCATTAGTATGCTTTCAAATTCTCATACGCAAACCAACCCAAAACTTGCATTCATGGAGGGATTCCATAAGTGATATCTTCAAGCAGTGTAAGGAATAAAAGAAACTGAGGAAGCAGAGGTTATAATAGAAAGAAATAGCATCGCTCTCAAAGTCAAACCACTACAGCTTGACCAGTGATTCCATCATGAAGCTGAAGCGAGCCGTCCTTCATCAAGTTTAGGCTCAAACTTTTGAATCTCTCCCTTGAATACTGCCTAGATGCTTTTCTCCAGTCAGTTCCAGTTTTCATCATGGTGACAAACTCCTCATAACTGATTCGACCATCCTGGAAAGCAAAACAGAATTTCAATGTGTTGGACTGACTTATAGAGAACACGTGGGATGTGTATTGATTGAGATGTAACATGAGAGGCAGCAAATAATTGTGATTTCCCATGAAGTTGCACCCTTATTAAATACTAAATATACTACCTAGACATTTTTTTTTTTGGTAGTGTGTGTGTAACTAAGAGAAGAAAGAAGCTGCAGAGAGGAAAACTGGAAATAAGCAACGAGTAATGAGAATGAAAATTGAACCTTGTCAGTGTCAACTTCCCTCATGATGTCATTCAATACATTAGCATCAGTTTCTCCTGATTCATCTGCTAATGCTTCCTGTAGTTCATTAAACTCAATATACCCACTACCGTCTTTGTCAAAAAACTTGAATGCTTTACGGAAATGCTCATCATTCTCCATTTTTTGCAAGTGAATCGTCACAGCTACAAACTCTCCATAGTCAAGTACTCCATTCCCATCCACATCGGCCTAAGTAATTCATAGCAACAAAGAATTTTATCTTTATAACAACTAACCAAAAGTGTGAAGTTTAGTTATGATATACTAATAATAGATAAATTCCACATACACCCCTAGATGCAATTGGATAGATAGATAGGATAGAGAAAATCTTCATTACAGGAGGCTGGCCTTGATCATTAAAGAAATGCACTCTCATACAAAATCACGCAGCAGAAGTTCAGAAAATGGTTCCCAATAGCTCCATCAAATTGATTCATAAGTCATAATCAAAGAACTGATACTATATGAAGCAATTCCATTATATACAGTACACAATTATAGAAGCTTACCACTTCCATCAGCATCTTTATCTCCGGCTCAGCCAATTGTGAACCAACTTTCCGCAACCCAGCCTTCAGTTCCTCATATGTTACTCTTCCATCTTTGTCAGTATCCATCAATGTAAACATATCTTTAATTATTTCTACCTCTTCAACGGACAAATGCTCTGCAATTACCTGTAGCAATGATTCAAAGAATCCCAAATCACCAAAACTTCCTTAATCCTTATTACTTCAATCATACAAAGACTTGAGTCAACAATCAAGCATAAACCATAATAGATGCTTACCCGCAGAGCTTTCTTTTTGAATCTATTCATCATAGAGAACTGCTTAAGTCTTGACCTGACAATATCTCCTAATGGAACATTTGGAGCTTTCTTGGCATTTTGTAGCCACGGATGTTCTGCAAGCACAATTAAGGACAGTTGTAACAATTTCATTTACTTTTGAATGGGGAGGGGGCAATGGGGCAAAGGATGCAGGTGAGAATGAGATATTGCTCTTAAATAAAAAGCCAAACCATTGGCATGCATGGCCACTTCAAACTGCTTAAATTCCGATGTTAAGGCCCATAAGAAACCCTATTCAGTTAACACAAGACAAAACCTTCTAGCCACAACAAACCACAAATGCCAAAATTCAACCTCAAAGGAGTGAAAGTTTTTTCCCTCCCTGATCCATAATTCTGTCTTAATCTGACAAACTGAATAAACACTGTAAACCCAAAAACAAATGCAAAATGAATCCAGCTTAGCTTCTGAAGGATAGTTGAAATCCATCTTATACAAAGCTATGGATTGCAAGCTACTAGAGAGCCCAGGAGAAGCAACTAGTAGGAGTCTCTTCAATATAAACCACAGATGAAGAGCGTGCTTGATTGAGTAGGTGGAAAGTAGCAATGTAGAAAATAGTGAAAACGATTTTCAACCAAAGTTTTGACCTATTCCACCTTTTCATAGTATTTTCATACCAAGAAAGTGTGAAGCAATTTTCATTCCAAATTTTCCACCCTCTCACTTTCCACCTACCCAACCAAGCAAGCGGGCCCAAGAGGTCCACAATCTCAGTCTATGCACCTAACAAATAACAATGCACCCTACTCTTTCCCCGCTAATCCCAAGACAAGGAATAAATGTCCTACAGCATTTTAGCTACCTAACTTTTCTGGGAAAGCGTTATGTATAACAGACACTCTTCATTTACTGGTTATCTGCAGAAGAGTTCATCCACCACATTTTGAAGTCCTATTACACGTAAGAATCTTCCACAAAGGAGGAAGCTAATGCTTATGATGCACCCGTTATGGACTATGGCTATCGGTAAATGAAAGCAACACTGACAACTATCAGATGATTTATTAAAATCCTCAGTTCCAACAACAAGAAAGGAGAAGGAGAATAACTAAACTGTTCTACTCATTCATTATAAACCCTTAAATTGATCTTCTACCCAGTGCTTTGGAATTACACACGTCAAAAAGAGAACAATGCCAACCAAAAGAACAAAAATTCAATCATTAGTCATTACAAAAGCCTGCCTTGATTGCCATCTAGTCACCACCCAACAACAACAACAAGGCTCTTAGTCACCACACACAGTACAGAAAATAGAGTACTATAGTGCAAACGGCAAAGAACTTACCAAGCACCTGTTCAGCTGTCAAGCGCTTCTTCGGATCCGGTTCCAACATCTGTCGCACAAGGCTCTTAGCACTATCCGATATATGAGGCCAAGGTTCCCTGTTGAAGTCAATCTTGCCCCTCAAAATTGCAAGAGCCACCCCTTGCTCGCTCTCTGCCACAAACCCAAAACAACACAAAACCTTCCTTCAAAAATCCCCCCCAACAACGAAAAGGGAAAAAAAAAAATCCTTACTACCAAGCACACCCACCACAAGGGAAGTTTCACAAAAACAGAGTTACCAAAGTAACACCACCGCCACCTACCTGCCCAAAAGGGAGGAGCCCCACACAACAGAATGTAAAGAATCACACCAGCGCTCCACACATCAACCTCTGGCCCATAATTCCTCTTCAAAACCTCCGGCGCCATGTAGTAAGGACTCCCAACAATCTCCGAAAACCTCTGCCCTATTAACACAAACACAACAAGTTCACAAAAAAAAAATCCCCATAAACTTCTTTTAGTAAATAAAAATTCAAATCCTCAAAATAAGCTAATCTAACCCCAGAATCAAAGGTAACACTCAATCAATAAATAAAGTCACTAATAAACCCTTACAAAATACATAAAAATTGAATTCAACAATCAAATTCGCCAAGGTGAACCATTTTAGGAAGGGTTTAACCTAACCAGTACCGAAATTGCGTGAGCACAGAGCTTGCATGCATCAATTTATCATACCGGGTTTGAAGAACACCGAGAGGCCGAAATCGATGGCCTTGAGCGGCGAGTTCTCCTTCTTGTTCGCGAAGAGGAAATTCTCTGGCTTGAGGTCCCGGTGCATGACACCGTTGGCGTGGCACATCCTCACGACCTCGGCGATCGTCCGGAACACCCCCGCGGCGGCGCGCTCGCTGTAGTGTCCCCTTGCGACGATCCTGTCGAAGAGCTCGCCGCCCTCGCAGAGCTCCATGACGATATGCACGTTCTCGTCGTCCTCGTAGGCGCCCTTGAGCCTCACCACGTTCGGGTGCTCCGGCAGCGCCGACATGATCGCCACCTCCCGCCGCACGTCCTCCACGTCGACGGCGGTGCGGAGCTTCCGCTTCGAGATGGACTTGCAGGCAAGCGCCTCCTTCGTCTCACGGTCGGTGCAGAGGTAGGTGATGCCGAACTCGCCGCGGCCCAGCTCACGGCCAAGTATGTACCTGTCGCTGATTCGGGCACGGTGGTGGTGGTGCGGGCCCAGCGGGATGTCGTCCTTCAGGACACGGATCGTAGCTGCGGGCCGGGCCTGGGAGGTAGAGTATGGGTTCGGTTTACGCCGGTTCGGGTCATGTTTGGGCTTTGCGGTAGCGGTGGTGCTGTCTACAACGTCTGCTCTGGCGCAAGCGTTGCAGTTTCCCATAGTGGTGGTGGTTTTTTTTTTTTTTAATTTATTTAATTTTTTTGGGTGTATTTTCGGTCTTGGAGTTTCAGAGTTTAGAAGTGGCTGTGGTTTTTATGGGGTTGGGGGTTCGGTGAGGTGGTCCCTTGGGTTGGGTTTTTCCGGCGAAGGAAGGGAATAGGGTGGAAAAATAGGACAGAGGAGAGAGAGAGTGTAAAAAGATTATGGAAAGAATAAATGTGCTTTTTGAATTAAAATAATGAAATACTATAATAGTAATTTTGTTGCATGTATGTATGCAAGCCATTTTTTTTAATATCCGACATTTATAATGTTATTAACGTGTGGGTGTATTTATTTTTCAAGAAAGGAGAATATCCTTGCAGCCATATTAAAAAGGTGACAGCGAATATCCTGTTGTCTAATCTAAGAATGTGGATAGATCTCTTCATTTTATAGTTGTTCGTTTTTTGTCAACATAACAAAATTTCAAAATTACCTTTGATGGGAAAATACTCTTTAGTCTATCTAAAGAAATTAAGGCGGAGGGAAACTCATAGCCAAGTACACGGCCCAGGTTAACCTGAATTAGTCAACACAAAGCCTTGAATACCGGACAAGTAACCTAAAAAAAAAGAAAAAAGAAATTAAGGCGGCGTTTGTTTCCTTTAATATTATTTTGTTGGGATATTTAATATTATTTTGTTGGAATAAGAGACACGACACAAATACTCAATTTTTTAGAATACAATAATGTATTTTTTATATTTTTATTAAATTAATATAATAAAAATATTTAAAAATGTTTAAAATATTTTTTTTAGTAAATTAAATAAAATATAAATATAAATAAGTCATTATCCCCCGAGGCGTCTGGAAAGACAACGTTGTTGGCTTGCTGCAGACTTTTTAGCGTGGTTGTAATATAATATAAATATAATTTTATTTTAGTACAATAGAAGTGGAATTCATTAAGTAATCAAGTGAGAAACGTATCTGCAGAGTTAAATACGGAAGAAACTTGTAACTAAACAAAACAGAAGCTTCTATTTCAACCCATTATTTCTCTTTTGGGGTAAGCACTTATTTGCTCTTCAAATTTTACATTTGTGTTTTAATTAATCCATTAACTTAAAAAAATAATAAATTAATTTTTAAATTTTGCAAATGTTAGACTCATTAGTCCTAATTTCATGTCTCAAGAAAAAATAATTAAATTTTTTAAAGACTACTTAAAGTAATATTACAAATTTTTAAGAACTACTTAAGACAATTAGAAATTAACTTATAATTTTTTTAAATTAAGAGAACAACTAAAATAATAATGTAAAATCTATGAATCAAATATTTATTAGCTCTTCTTTTCATTTCAGATTCTTCTATTTTTTATGAATTTTATTTTAATATATTATCCGTATTAAAAGATTCAAATATTTATATTATTATATATCATATATTACAACATCAAATTAAGATTGGTCAAGATGATGCATGCATTAGTCTCTTAAAATTAGTTTCCTTTCTCTAATGATGGGGTTTGAAAAATGCTCCGGTCATACCAAAAAGAAATTTGTTTCAATAATGCGCGTGTCTAATTTTTGTAGGCATTATCTCAAAATTATTAATAAAAGAAATATTCATCGTCTCATAAGTCAAATATATAATAAAATTTATTTGTCTCGTTAAAATTATCAACATTCGAGCCATATTACTAAAAATTGAACTAATTTGACATGACCTAATTGAGGTCTCAAAAAGTGATAAATGTCTCTCAATGAGAATGATATAATTTAATCTTACCACCTATTATGAGCTAGACAACAATATTTATAGGGTTGCTATGAGCACTACAACATTTTAGGCTTTCAATGGCAACAACTTGTAGGCATTATTTCAATCTATTTATTTTTTACGTTTTTATAACACTATTTTTGACAATATTTAAAAAGTGTTGCATATTTAACTTTTAGTAACTATGTTCATTGTAAGGTTCAAAAAGTGTTTTATATTATACTTTAGGAAACAACTTGTAGGCATTATTTTAATTTTGTCGTTTCTACAATACTATTTTTGACAAGGTTTACAAAGTGTTGCATATTTTTCTTTATGCAACGTTATTTCTGAAGTTGTTTTTAGTTTTACGTTTTGTTAACAATATCATATGCAAGGTTTAGAAAGTGTTGTGTATTACAATTTATGCAATGCTTTTGTCAATGTTATCTTTAAATATAAGTTTTGGCAACACCACCTTATACAAGGTTTAATAAGTGTTGTATTTTAATTTTATGCAATGTTT
The DNA here is from genome assembly GCA_003254905.1 of Nissolia schottii. Classification (NCBI taxonomy): domain Eukaryota; kingdom Viridiplantae; phylum Streptophyta; class Magnoliopsida; order Fabales; family Fabaceae; genus Nissolia; species Nissolia schottii. The sequence continues at coordinate 892,405 of QANU01022028.1, forward strand.
TATCACTACTCTCTTGTTTAAGAATTACAAGGTTTAAAAATCGTGGTCTTAAACACTTAAGGACACAACTTTAATGCGTTGCCTAAAATTAATACATCAATAGAGCATAAATGATAAAAACGTTTGGAATACCAGTACACTTACTAAAGTTATTAAACTCAACCCAGTGACCGACTTAGCCTAGGACCAATGGATCACTGTGCCAAATGCTGAAGCATATACAATTAATTAAATATATTAAAATATATTAAAATGTAAATAAATATAATGAAATGATACAAATAATTTAAAATTTAAATATATAATTATTAGGATATCATATCATAATAGCATATTTCTAGTAATAATTTAGTTGTATAATAATATATATGGTTTAAGGAGCATTATTGCACAACATAATAAATAGTTTAGTGGTAGGCCTAAACTTCCTCTTCTTCTACTTGGTGTCCAATTGGTCCGGAGTCCGGTTCTTGGTCTAACCAGTCGATCTGATCCAGTAACGCTTAAGAGACGTTGCATATAGCGCCAAGATTATGCAACGCTTCACATGTTGTCATAGGCATGCACATATACAACGAATGGAGGGCATTTCCATAGAAGTGCATAAAGGCAACATTTTTTGTTAAAAGCCTATCGCAATGCTAAATTGTACAAAAAATGTTTCATATATAATACACAAGAGCGGATTCAACATCTCAGCAAGGGTTGAAAAATGTTGTCATAGACTTTTAGCAACAATTTTTTGTCCTAGCACAATGTAACACCTTAGCTAGCTAATTACGCTTAAGTCGTAATTAATGCTCACTAGTTGTTACGTTTTAGCTTTACCTTACTTTTAAACTAAGCTTGTTAAATACTTATTTGGAAAATATGGGGTAATTTTAAACTTTTATAGGAAATCATTTTCGAAAGCATGAGTCATACCTTGCGAAACATTGATAAGGGGTAAGTTGTGCGAATGCATAATGGTGCAGAACGACATACAAGGATATACCATGACATACATCACTATATAACTGAATAACCTCATACATTAAATATCATAAACATACATAGAGGTCACTGGTTCAACTAATTACAATAAAATAACTCAACATTCCCTAAATGAAAAAAGTGATAACTAGCAAATCACATAACGACGGGTTACAATGCAAGGAAGAACATCTACATCAAGCTAGACAAAACGTGCGACCACAAACTTTGAAACAACGCTCCTCAAAAATCTCTAAACTTGAAGAATGATTACTCGAAATGATGGATCCTAGATGACCCAAGCTAGCCAATGATGTAATCGAGTCCAAAGTTGCCACATGCCTCAAACTCTTCGTTGGAACGTGTCCAAGGATTTCCTATGAGAAATTCAGTTTTGATGTTTTTTTAGGCTAGGGGGTGTTTTGATAAAAAAAAGTGTTTGTGTTTTTAGAACACTAGTGATATACTAAGCATGGTTCTTGAAATGAGTTTTGGCTAAAAATCAGGTATGTGGACTTGTATGTTGCTCGTGTAGTTTTGGCCTTAAAGAGATTTTAGGGGTAAAGTTTGGGTTTTTGAAATGCGTTAGCATTTTGGGTTCCTTGGACAATTTGAAAACATGGATGTTAAAGAGTCTTCAGTGGAAAATCAATCTCATGATGCCCTTTTGTAGGTTTATGGCTCAACCATAGAAAGTCTTATGGCTAGGATTAGTTCTTCATAATAAGTGTATAAGTTACCCAATCCTTTGAGTGGTGAGTTATGTTCCTAAAATCATAATGGCTTTGAAAAGAAATAAATTAGAAAGATGACACTATGAAATAGTTGGTTTCGGTTTGCTTACATGGGAAGATTCAATTATGTGACCCTCGAGTCCATCATAAGAATACATGGCCATAGCATGGAGTATTGTAAGTATGATTCATATTATGCATGACTATGTGCAAGTACTATTGTGACTTTGTCCGAATGGAATTGTCTGCTTATGTCCCTTATATGAATAATTATATCATGAGTATGTTTGTGACTGTTCTGACGATATCCATGTCTATGACTATGTTTATAATAATGATTGTTGTGAATGAATGCCCTTATTTTGTTATTTATTCATTCATTCTTTGACGTATGATGTCGTACATTCATGTCTATGTTTATATCGTCATTACTGCATGAGTGTGTTATAAGATATGAGATATGAAATATGAAATGATTATGAAAGATAAGTTATATCCTCTTTTGGGGAAACTATTTTATAAGAATGTTAATAACACACTCAAAATGACCAAGGCTTATTTTATGATAAGGCTCCCTTTGTGGAGCATATCCTTCAGGCTTAGCACAATAGTTGATTACCTCGATGCCCTTGTTTTGGTTTAGAGGTTGTGTGTTGATAGTATTAGGATGGATGAAAATCGTTTCATTGATGAATGACTATATTATGTTTTTATCTTGGTTCGCTGCCACAGATTGAGCTCAACTCCACCAATGTTGTATGTCCTCGAGAGGTTTACCAGTCCCCTAGGCATATTGAAGGGTAAAATTGAAATAAATAGTGAACGAATGATAATTGATAGCGATCTCATGCATGGTATTCTTTACCGTCTCTTGCACTTATGCTTTTGTTAGATTATATCATGTACTCTTGCCTATGCATGTATGTGTTAGGTTAAGGAAATGACTAGGTTAATTGGTAAAAGTTTAGGGCTAGGTTCAGATAAATAAATTAATTAAATCTTGATGCATGATCACTTAGAGATGACCAGAATGCTGAAACCTTATGTGATGGCTTATTCAGTGCTTAGGAACCCACTTAGGAAACTTGTTTTCTCATCCCCATCTGTGTTTGGCTCTAGGTTTCGACAAAGAGTATAAGGCACATGGCAACCATGGACCCAATCACATCGATGGATAGCTTGGATCATCCAAGAGCCATCGTAACAAGCGATCGTCCCGCAAGTTTAAAGTTTTCCTAAGGAGCGAAGCCATATACCTTACCTTAGAATGGGTATTATTGGGACATATCAGAGTCATCATCCGAGGAGATTTCCTTGTGATGTCAGAGACATTCGAAGATCCCAGCGCGACGTTTTGTCACGCATTATATTGTTCCTGATTAGTTCTAGTTTCCATTTCAGTTGGCGTTTATGCCTTTACCTGAACTATGTAATGACTGTTATTATTTACCTGTGTTTGAAATTGTTGATGATTATATAAATAATGAGGTTATTCAGTATAAGTGTGTTGTGGTTTGGTTATCGGTACGTTATTATCTTAATCTTGTTCATGTTCGTCGTTTATTGAATGTGTCATTCCTCGATGTATGACTCACATTTTCAATATGATTTTCGAAAAGTTTAAAAATTTTCCCATATTTTCAAAGTATTTTAAAGAAACTAAGTGTAAAGTAAAGTATGGCTAAAATGTGACAACTAGTGAGTGTTAATTATGACTTAAGCATAATTAGTTAGCTAGGGTGTTACAGGTAGCTCACGGTTGTGCAGGCTGAGTACAAAATGAGTTCGAAATGGCGAAGGATGTTGCACGAAGCTTTAACAGGTTCACAATGGTTGTGGTTATGGGTTCTGTTTGTGTGTGTGTGTGTGTGTTTTTTTTTTTTATATTATTATTATTATTATTATTATTATTATTATTATTGTTTAAGTTTGAGCTTGCTTTGGTGATGATAGTGGGTGCTGCTTTTGGTTGATTTTGCTTAGAGGAGTTGGTTTTGCAATTATGTAGGCATGTAACTGTTAGGTGCAAATCTTACCAAGTTATAGTGTTTGAATAGATATTCAATCATATGTCGAAGTACTATAATAACTAGTTTGAATGATGAGAATAGTAGCATGAAGGTATTCAATAAGTCATTGAATGAACAACGCAACATGGAAGCTCACATTGTGTTTGGGTGTACTAAGTTAAAAAAAGGTTCAAATATGTATTTGATTGTATATCAAGATGTTGTAGTGGCTAGTTCATATAGTGATGAGAATTGCATCGAGTTCCTTAATATGTCATCAAAAAAGAGTTATGCTTTCTTCGATAAAGATGCCAAGCTAATTAAGTTCGGAAACAAATGTTCAATCAATTGACCCACTCAAATGAATTTGACGTATGATAGTCAGTTCATAATTATCATTATCGTAGACAATTTGATCGATAAGTTCAAATGAAACCAATTTAACATGTATTGGTTGTGTTGCTCGATTGGAACTAGTTAGATATCTATTGGTGAATAAATATAGTTGTTTGATTGAAACAATTTTTTGTGAATTGAATAACAATTTGTTAAGGATATGTATCGAATGCTCAGTTAGCACATAGGGGCAAAATATTTAGTCATGACATGTATTCCGATTCGATGCGGATATATGCATAACAAACTTTAAAATTGAAGGAAACATTCCGAGCAGTTATCATATGTTAATTTAAGAAGAGAGTTTACAAGTTCGTAAGCAAATAATTGGAAGGACGCATGATAATCCTTATGTCCTTGCTTTATCAAAATATTCATATCCTTTCAAAAAATAATCATTGTTTACAAAGTGGTTCAATAAGTGATTACTATTGTATATAGACAAGTATTCTCATAGAACTTGAGAACTCACAAAGAGGAGGCGTTTCTCCTCCCCGAATTGAGATCTAGAAAAACAAAACTATTAATCCTTTATTTGTTTTAATTGACCAAAAAATTAGTTAAAAAAATTGGCACACCGGATGGGACCAAGTGTGAAAAATAGTGTTTAAAACTACTAAGCATTGGTCAAAATTTCACATGAGCTTGCACTGGAACATAGATATCTAAATACATGCCTGGATCATTGAATGATGATGGTGTTAATGTAGTTAACGATTTTGTTAACCTTGAATCAGTCCCTATTTTGACAAAATTGGGACAAACTACTCAGCCTATTAATACACCAGTGTAAAAAAAATCCACTACTTGGTCAACGTTTGACCTTTCACTTGGATATGTTCCCCTAGTTACATATGTCCTAAGGTAAACAATGCAAATTCTTGATCAAACAACATTTTAAACTATCCTTTGTATCAATTGGGAGTAATCCCTTTGATACAATATGCATCTTTGGTGACTTCACAATATGTGAATAATATGCAGGGTTTAGTATATCATTTCTCAATAATGTAGGGAAACCAACCAAGTCATTTGACTGGTTTTATAACAAACTTTCCTATGAATCAAATAGGTACTCAGGAAAACTATTCAAATCCATGCCCAAATTTGTCACTCCCATACAACGCACATATTTTGAATGCACTATTATAAAGAAATATAGCAATGCGAGAAATTTACAAACTATCCTTGCAACAAATTCTATTGTATCAACTACTAGGAACACCAATGTTGGTCCTGTTTCCCCTCAAATGTCGAGAGCAATACCTATGAACATGCTAATATATATTTTCAGATCACTTGTGGTTGCCCAACAATAGTTGGTTGAGAGCGTTCATGATCTTATGAACATTATAACTCAACAAATGATCACAATTCTAAGGCTGTTGTTCAAATCCAATAATGCAAGGATTGAGAAAAGGATGATCATATTACTAGACATATAGGTTGAAAAGAAGATAATTTAAACTTGAACAACCTTCCTCCACCTAGTTTTGAAAATGTAAAAAATTTAATGCGCACAGACACCCTTAAATGAGCCTTTCTTTGTTAGGCGCGATCAAAATGCTGGTGACAAAGTACAAAGGGTTGGACAAAACAACCTGAGCGGGAGGGGGCATCCTAACTTTAATGAAAATCTTGGCCATACATTCAAAGGTTTTTCGAACAAGTCCTCAATAGCTATGGTGTTTTAGTTGATCGAAACAACCAATCAATGTTTGTGTTAGCCTTTCTTGACTACATACAACAAGAGAAAATGCCAAGAGGATGGAAAATTCTCAAATCTCTTACTAAGTTTTTCGGAGGAAGGGATGAATTGATAGCCAAATACATTGCTCGATACATTATCGAAATTGGAGAGGTTACCTCAAATGAGCATTTAAAGATGAGATCATTTCCCCTAACGTTGACAAAAAAATGCTTTCACTTGGCTTTCAAACGGGTCAAAATGGGTCAAAGCTATCTCAAACTTCAAAATAAAAAATAACATCCATTAAAAAATAAAGTTGAAAAAAATTACAAACTAAACATTATATTTCCTAACTAAATACTCATTAATTTCAAACACTACAACAAAATGACATAAAATTTATAATCTTAGCATTCCCATTCAAACTTCCATAGTGAACATAAATAACAAAAGAAAATAATAAGTGCACTACAATAGATTTCTACACATCGAAGTAGACATGATTTAACTACAATAGATACCAAAATATACATGATTTAACTACGATAGACACCAAAATAGACATTGGTTATGGGATGGGAAGGATAGAAAATAAGAAATGTATAGTATAGTAGTGTATGCGGGTCGGGGTTAGGTGACTCGAGACTAAATCCAAATCCGATATGAATTAAAATCAATTTTTTTAGAGTTATTTAAAATCAAGTTTAATTAAAATCGAGATCAATTCGACTCAAATGCTTCGAGTCGATCCGAGTTATCAACACTCCTACATTTTATAGTCTCAAAATAATGGCATTTTGTGGCTCAAATAAAATAAACATAAGGTCTTACCAAGTTTCGAATGGACCCGCGTGTGCCACAAGGCACTCACAAAACACCCACAAAATTAATTTGCTAAATAAATATATTTAGTTATAATAGTATTTCTTTCCTTTTCCCCCAAAAAAAAAGAAGAAGAAAAAATAGAAAGGGTTCACCTCACACGCGGCCTTCGTAATGTCTCCCCAAATTGTTAGGACAAGTCTCTTCCTTTGACGCCACACACACAGCAGCCGCCACCTCTCTCTCCCTCTATCTCTCAGCTTTTCACCCCTTCTATGGTTCCCGCAACCCTTCTGAACTGAACCATGCAGGTACCCCCCCTCTCTCTCTCTTGATCCTTATTTCATGTTTTGATGCTCGTCTTTGCTTCATGAGCTGCATTTGTTTCATGGGTCAATCTTGAAATTTCCAGCACTTTTTGGATACGTGTATGGTGGGGAAAAAACTTGAGACTTTTTGAAAGTGATGCAATTACATGTGCAGTGAGAAGTATCAGACTCAGAGTTAGTGGCATTACACGGTTTTCTTTCTGTTGTTTGGTTGGTATAGAGATTAGAGGGTGAGTAGTTTATCAAAATTACCTACAGAATAAAGGGGTTGTGGAATTTTTTTTGCTTTTTGCTGTATCACTACCTTTCTCTTTGTTATTTGTTAGGACATGCCGTTCATTTTTGCTAGGAACTCAAGAGTTTTCTGTTTGCAGGGTGTGATATTTGAACGTTGAATCAATTTGAGTGTGCTTTCTGCACCCCCCGTAGTGGTTTTATTATAGTTTCATAGCTATTTTGATTTGCTGTTGCTGATGCGAGTCTGATCCATGTCTCTGTTCTGGCTCTAGTTGGACTTGTAAGGAATTGAGAAGCAGAAATCTTATGCAGATGCTGGATAAAGGAGCTTATCGGGTGTTTCGTGTTTTGGATGTTTCTATATGACATTTTTTACTGTAGAAGTTCTTTATAACGTTGGCGAGTAGGCTTTTTGCTGATGGTTAGATGATATGGTCTTTTTGCATGAAATGTGATTGGGGCAACATTTTCTTCATTTTGGTGAAATTGTCTATGTCAATGGTAGCTGGTTTGATATAAGTCTTTCTTGATGGTTATAATCGACACATGCTTAGACTGTCCTAGCTCAGCTAGGTATGCGGCGTTGGTGCTTTGGTCCTTGATGCTGCTTTTTTATCCAAATACATATCTGGTGGTATGATGTCATAAAAATGTTAGCTTTCAAGTTTTGAGTTGGGCTGGTGCCTGGATCTGCATTCCATTTGCATTTAGCAGTGGTTGATATGTTGTTTGTTTGCAGCCAGTTGATGAGTTTGTCGTGTAGAAAGTTCCTTCAAAATTGACCTCTTTCTGCTGGTACCTTTTTTGTTCATTTTTGTGTTAAGAGTTTCATGATTTTGAGCTATTCAACTTTATTTGCAGAATATGTTACGAGCCAAGCAGATCGGTACACTTTCTAGCAGTGCTAGGAGTTTTTTCCTTAGTGGTGCACGATGTAATGCAGCAGATGGTAATTCGTGCACTTGTGCTGAGGATGAAACATGTGTGTCAAAAAGACAGCAGATAAAAAATGAAGTCTTACATGCACAGAAACCGTCCTCACCAGTAACCAAAACTACATCTGGAGTTGAAAGAACCCTGGTTTTGGGAAACTCAGTAAATGGACCAGCTATCCACAAGGCTGAAGGTGTTGTTCAGTCTGGTGTTGTGCAAGAAGTCAGGCCTACTTCTCGTTCATCAAGTAAATCAGATTCTGTAACATATGCTAGTGTTGTTGATGGTGTTCAGAACTATGTTGCACAATCATCTCCTCTTAATGCAGACCAGTTTTATAGGGCCGGTATTGCAGCTGTCAATTTTCTTTCTGATTTAGTTAATTATAAGCTTCCTTTATCGGATGGGATGGGAATACTAAGCTCCTCTACAAATTATATGGTTGATCCTACCAAGGCCCTACCCAACATCAGATCTTCAAATGTGAAACAAATAAGAAAGGAGAATTTTACTAGTGTTCATCCAAAACCACCTGTTTCAACTCATCTGGGGCCATCAAACCATGCAAGCAGTAGTCATGGTGCAAAGGGAAAAGTTAACAAATCAAACTTAGCCACCGGCTTTAAGGATGTTGCTTCTTCAAGTACGGAGAGGTCTGGGGTGGCTCCAAATCTCCCTTCGCATAATCATGACCACAGAGCCTTGCCTCAGAGAGCTAGAACTCATTCAAACCGCTTTGACACAAATTTTGGTTCCAACATGCAACCTTCAAATCCACAGATGTTTGGATCATTTAAGGAAAGGTTCAGTAAACAGCCCAGGGAAATGAAAATATCAACAGGAATTGCTCCATCAAACAGGCATTTTACGAACACAGGGCGAGTTGTAGAAGTGGTCTCAGACATACTGCGACAGTTAAAGTGGGGTCCTGCTACAGATAAGGCTCTTTCTAACCTGAATTTTTCCATTGATGCATATCAAGCTAACCAAATCTTGAAGCAGCTCCAGGACCATTCAGTTGCTCTAAGCTTTTTTTACTGGTTAAAGCAATGCCCAGGCTTCTGTCATGATGGGCATACTTACACCACCATGGTTGGAATCTTGGGTCGTGCAAGACAGTTTGGGACAATAAACAAATTGCTAGAGCAGATGGTCAAGGATGGATGCCAGCCTAATGTTGTAACTTATAATCGGCTGATCCACAGCTATGGCCGCGCAAACTACCTGAAGGAAGCGCTGAAGGTGTTCAATCAAATGCAGGAGGTGGGATGCGAGCCCGATCGTGTCACGTACTGCACGCTCATTGATATCCATGCAAAAGCAGGATTTCTTGAGGTTGCAATGTCTATGTATGAAAGAATGCAAAAAGCTGGTCTTTCTCCTGACACATTTACTTACAGTGTCATGATCAACTGCCTTGGAAAATCTGGTAATTTAGCTGCTGCCCATAGGCTATTTTGTGAGATGGTTGATCAGGGTTGCCTTCCTAATATAGTCACCTACAACATCATGATTGCTTTGCAAGCTAAAGCAAGGAACTATCAGACAGCATTGAAAGTATATCGTGACATGAAGAATGCAGGATTTGAACCTGACAATGTTACCTACAGCATAGTAATGGAGGTGCTTGGCCATTGTGGGTATCTCGAAGAAGCAGAAGCAGTTTTTGTTGAGATGAAGCGGAAAAATTGGGTGCCGGATGAACCTGTTTATGGTCTTCTAGTAGACCTGTGGGGAAAGGCTGGTAATGTTGAGAAGGCTTGGGAATGGTATCAGGCAATGCTGAGTGCAGGCTTGCTTCCAAATGTACCAACCTGCAATTCCCTTCTTAGCACATTCCTCAGGGTGCATCGTTTGCCTGATGCGTATAATCTTCTCCGAAACATGGTAGCTCTTGGTCTAAGGCCTTCTTTGCAGACTTATACTTTGCTCCTCAGTTGTTGTACGGAGGCACAATCATCCTACGATATGGGATTTTGTTGTGAGCTTATGGCAATTACTTGCCATCCTGCGCATGCATTTTTACAATCCATGCCATCGGCCGGACCTGATGGCCAAAATGTGCGAGATCATGTTAGCAAATTCTTGGACCTGATGCATTCTGAGGATAGGGAGGGCAAAAGAGGGCTTGTAGATGCGGTGGTGGATTTCCTTCATAAATCTGGGCTCAAGGAGGAGGCTGGTTCCGTTTGGGAGGTGGCTGCGCAGAGAAACGTGTATCCAGACGCCGTCAAGGAGAAAAGCTCTTGTTATTGGCTCATAAACCTTCATGTTATGTCTGATGGAACTGCTGTGACAGCGTTGTCTAGGACGCTTGCTTGGTTCCGCAAACAGATGCTGGTATCCGGGGTTGTCCCTAGCCGGATCGATATTGTCACTGGATGGGGTCGCCGTAGCAGGGTGACAGGCACCTCTCTTGTGAGACAGGCAGTGCATGAACTTCTGGATATATTCAGTTTCCCATTTTTCACTGAAAACGGCAATTCAGGTTGTTTTGTGGGATGCGGCGAGCCTCTTAATAAATGGTTGCTTCACCCTTACGTGGAACGCATGCATTTACTGTAGTTGGTCATTGTTAGAGACAAATTTTCCCCTTCAGCTTAGAGACACAAATTTTTGCTGCGGGAAATGAGCATTGGAGTGATGATGTTTTCTGCACAATGCTGACATTGTATTTAATTCCAGCTTGTGCAATTTATCTTATTATCTGCTGAATTTGTTTACTTTGGCAACGGTAAACTGAATGCTTGATAGTAATCTCGGCTCTCCGTATTGTAATGTATGTTTAATTTGGATGTTGCAAAGTATAGGAAGACAGACATTTGTATGGTTAAAATTTCAGGCCATAACTGACTTAGCTTATGCATGAAAGTTGTGCTAATCATGGTTATAACTCATAAACTCATCTGATTTTACGATTTTAGGTATTAAAATTGAGCTAACTCAAATGTAAACTTATTTGTGTAAACTCTGGTGAACTTCCTCAAACTTGTGAGTTCATTAGCGATTTCATGAGTTCATTTATAAGCGGAAACAAATCGTAAAGTGTTATTTATAATTTATGTTCACTCGAGTAGTATAAAATTTAGCAGCTTAGAAGCAAAGTTGAATTTCTTGTATGTGCGAGAGGTGGTGGGTTCAAATCTTGCTGCCATCACTTTTATCTTTCAAATTTTATTCCTCTTCACAATAAAAGCCATTGTCACACAATGTTAATTTTTTTTATCTTCACAAAACAACTATCACTACATTAAGTACTTTTATCTATATCCTTCATATTCTAACTAATTTATATTTATTTTCTTTCAGTAAAAATTTTGTCATTCATTTTCTTTTCAATTTTAAAAAAGATTTTTTTTTCTTTTTTTCCTTAATATTATTGATATTATTTTTTTTATTTATTATAACTAACAATAAATGTCAGAATAGACAAATAGTTTTTAGGTTTAATCTTATAAATTATTAAACCAAATATATTCTATTGATATTATCTATTAATTTATTTTTTGGTGTTAACCTATTCATTGCTATAATTAAATGAGATTTTTTTTTCAGTTATAAATATTATAAATAATGAACTTAGATATTGTAAATAAATTTAGATGGTTAGAGTTTAAGTATTTAATTTGGATTTGAAGCGATTAGTTATGAATTTCAAGTTTTTATAGCATAATATTTTTTAAAATATTTTTTTAATAATAGATAAACTTGTACAAGTTTATGATCTAAAGTTATGAGTCGAATTTACGAAGGCTTTTACTTGAACTTTCAAGTTTGATAACTTGGTGCTAATCTTTCGATTTTAGTTCTGTTTTCGTTTTTGGGGTAGTCATTTATTAATCGCACTTCCCCTACCATGTGCATGGCTACATGCCATGTGTTGTGTGCTAAGAAGGGGAAGGGAAAGTCCGTTCGTGGCAGCAACCGCACCCTCAATCCATCTTTATTTATTCTTACATGAGTCTCACCTAAAACATTGTGATTCCATTGTTTCTTGGTTAAAAGCCCTTTTTTACTTCCCTTTCTTCTACACATCCTCTCCCTAACTTCAAAAGGTTACATTTTTTTTTCGATGGAAGTTCGGATATTTTCATTACACACCCAAAAAACGGGAAACAAGGACGGACCAACACAAAGTTATAAGCCACTAACAACATAAGGGCCTACAACTACAAACAATTCAAGAGCCTAGCATCATGAACCATGAATCTCCCTCCCACCCTAAAGCTTACATTTTTCTGACATGATTTCTGTATTTTCTCTAAAAAAAATTTAATTTTTTTTTCCTCTTTGGACTCCTGATTTATTTGATGTGTATCGGTGTGCATTCTTTTGTTTTGAAGTTAAGAAGGGAATCAAAGTTGCTAATTTAGGGAATTAAAAGCCAATTCCTTAACGGGTTGAGTTCTTTTAGTGAGAATACTTGTTTGGAACAATTGAAAAAGAATTCGAGGATAAAAAGGATAAAAAAAGAATTCGAGGATAAAAAAAATTTGTTTCCTTTTTAGGATAACAAAATAGGTCGACAATTGTTTTCTTATGGTCATCCCTTCTTCTCAATATTTTGATCTTCCAAGGTTGACTTCACTAGTTTCTGTTAACAGAAAGTTTGCCAAAGCTTCTTTTAATCCTTGGATTACTTTCAAAAGCTTTTTTTCTAAAATATCCTCAAGGTGGGTCCCTTTTGTCTCTTGAGTTTCTTTGACCAATTTTTGGTATAACAAGATGCCCCAATATTTTCCTTTTAAAGGATGTAAAACGGAAATATTTATTGTTTTGAGTTATTGAAACAACAAAAATTATTCATATTTATTTATTGTCACATCCCTCTTGCCATCATTATCAATCCCCTCAAGTCAGTTCACCATCCCCCATTTCGTGCCATTTTCTCTTCCTCAATTCCGAAAACTTATCCGCCACTATAGTTGTGTACAGGGCATTTTGGTAATGGAATGGGTAAATTTTCATGTTTGATCCCTGGTTCACCATTGGGGGTATGTACCCTGGAGGGGTGTACCCTATTGGTAGACCATATGGAGGGACTGACCTGCTAGCCATATTGATCGTGGGAGAGGTTGTTGGGATACTTCTCTCTTTTCGTGTTTGCATTACTTGAGTCAACACATAATCCATTGACACAGGTAATGAAGGGTGAACAAAATTGATTTCACCCTTGCTCACACTTGTATCGATAGAAGAAGACATTTCAGATACTATCATACCACTTCACAAACACATAAAAGAAATAAGACACAAGAATTTCCAAACCAAATTCTCACATGTAATGTCCCACTAGGCGTGCCTATTTTTTCTGTGGGGAATTTGGACAATAATGAGTTAAAGACCTTTTACCACAGATTCTAACTCAAAGTTGCTAATTTAGGGAATCAAAAGTCAATTCCCAAAAGGATTGAGTTCTTTTAGCGAGAATACTTGTTTGGAACAATTGAAAAAGAATTCAAGGATCAAAGGATAAGTAATTGGGAACAAACTTTTGGATTAAGATACAACCAAACACGAAGTACAATGAGATTGAAACAAAGAAACAAGAATTGAAAACCAATCCTAGAAATCGAAAGAACAGAAAGCAAGTAAATGAAAAATTACTTGATTTCCTCTTGTTTACTCGTGCGTCTCAATGACTTGAGTGTGTGAGAGGTGTTACAAGTGCGAATTCTAAAAAATAATGCTTCACTAAGAGTGCTGACTTATAGAAGTGGAAGTCTTTTTACATGTCCGCCACTTGTATTTTATCCAGTTGAGGTCCGTAATTTCTGCTACATGTTGCCGAGTGTTCATTCTTGAAACGGCCAAGTAACTCTCTTTTGGTTAACTACTTCATTTTGGCTCCAAATAACTTCCATGCATTTGAATTGCCACAAATTTAAAATGTGGCACTAACAATTATCTTTACCACCAAATTACTCATCGTCCTTGAAATTATTATTTTGACCTTTCTTACTCTTAAAATCTCAAGTTCTTGAATTGGAATCCTCTGTTATCACTGAATTGGTCGCTCCTTTATTATCGCTAAATTGGTCACTCCTTTATTATTCATTCTAAATAGGTCGACAATTTTTTTCTCATGGTTGTCCCTTCTTCTCAATATTTTGATCTTCTAGGGTCGACTGCACTAATTTTTGTTAACAGGAAAGTCTCCAAAAATTCTTTTAATCCTATGGTTACTTTTAAACCCTTCTTTTGTTAAAATATCCTCGTACGGTGGGTCTCTTTTGCCTCTTGAACTTCTTCATCTAGAATAATAATAATGTGCAAAACAGAAATCCCTCTTCTCCAATTTCTCACACGTGTTCTGCTAATAACACTCCATGATCTATAAGTTTTAATAATCTCAAACAATAAAGAAACACACAAACTAATAAAACTAAGAAATTAACTCCCTCTCCCTCCATCTCTGTCTCGGCAAAAAATCCAAGAACACAAACACAAACATAACCACCTTTCACTGTCTCTCATATTTATGTCTCCCTTTCCCATGACCAACCACAATTCCCTTCATCGCCTTCATCATCTCCTCCTCACAACCCTCTCACCACCACCACCCTAACACCCACCTCACCACAACCCAGTCCCAACCCATCACCATCACCATCAATCCCTCCATTACCACCACCACAACTCTCATGGCATTCCCAGCACCTCACCTTCTCCGACCTCCTCCTTTGGCGCTGCTACACCCACCTCCCGACCGTCCTCAGGTCCTCCCCGGCAAGAACATCTCCGCCACTGACATTCGGTTGGAGCTTCAAATCGAAAACCATTCAGAGATGTACTACCGTTATTTATTTTTAATCTTTTGTAAAAAAAAAATTTTACTTAAACAACTTAAATAATATATTTAATTTATGCGGATGATGTTTTAAATTTTCAATCTTTGATTTGTTTTTAAGATCAATGAATGGACAAGATCTTTTAAACAGCACCCTGGATTGATAAAATTTTATTTTTATTTTAATTGCATAAGTGTAGTTAACCAGGATTTATCTGTGCAGGAGGCATAAGGGCTCACCTAAAATATGACACTATTAATGAATTAGAGCAAATAGCATAGGTTGCTCTCAAAGCAACAGAGAATCACTCTTCTTTTTTTAATATATATTTTTGGTCAAAACCAAGAGTTTCTTTACAACCTATAGCTAAAGCAGACAACCTCTAGTTGCCAAATTACACACTCCAGCCCAATAAGTACTACAGAATTGGGCGCACGCCAAAGGGCACCTGCAAATAAATCATCGAAGATGAGAGAGAACTTTGTGGATGTTCTAACTTAAACAATTAATTATGACCAACAAAAAAGATCTGTTTGCAGCCAATTTATACAGGAATAGAGAAATCCACCTTGATGTCTGTTCAGTTTACCACCATTTAACATATGGAAGTAATAATATTATTTTCTGTAAAAATATAGAACGATGAATTGGTCCTGTTTAGATTTTCAAATGTTAAAACAAAGAAACCCTTAATCGACACCAATCACAAACTGTAATAAGACCAATGTTCCTTTTTTCATTAGAAGTAAACAGTTAATTTCTGAAATTAAAATAACTATCTGATATCATTAGCTTCAACTAACCACCGAAATTGAATAGGCAATTGCTACAACATAAAAGGAAGAAAAAGATTGTTGATTCTATAGTCGAAGCCAACCCAACCACCCCCCTCTCCCAACCGCAGAAAGACAGATGGAAGCAAAAAATGGAATGTAGAGTGACAAGTATACAATCAATGGCTGCTCCTCAATTTCACCACTGCACAAATCCCGGCATGCAGCATGTTCCATAACAATTGATAGATATCACAAAGCGAAGGAAACTTATGTCCAGTAGATCCAAAGATCAGCAAACAAAACTCCTTTTTCAAGCCGTAATGGCAACACAGAGAACAAACATATGTACGCTGTACAGATTCTCTCAAGTTTTTTTCTTCTCTTTCTTTGACAGAAAGGGAGGGAGTTGATGGAAGTAAACGTTTAAACCCTCCTGAAAATGGTATATGTTCCCGACAATGGGAAATTATGTTTTCATCAGACAACAGCCTAAGGTCTTCTACATATAGCTGGCAACCCTCAACATATTGTGGAGCTTTCCAATACCAATACCTGCTTACAACATGGATACAAGAAATGAATGATTGGCATTAAACACTCCCTGGCCACTACAATGTCCAATTTTGTCCATTTACTCAAAAAAATACTGTGGAGCTTGGACATGATTTTCCCCTTAAGAGAACCAGTTGTTAGTATTAAACACACTGCCTCAAACTTTAAATTCTATATTCCAACTGAGGGATGTGTACCAAAACTTGTTGACACCACTGAAACCGGTAACTTTATTCCCTAAACCACCTGTTTGCAAGCAGAAACGCATCTACATAAACAGTGCCTCACCATTACAGTTGGATGCCTAACTACGTCAAAATGAACTCTTCAGTCGGATGCATGATGTTATTAGTCCCGTCAGACAACTAATTTACAGCTTCAAAGAAAAGAACCTGAGGTTGTAAGTGCCCTCTTTCGCACATTGAAAGAACATCAGCCCATCCACCAATTACCTGACATTGAAAGAAAAAAAAAATACTGAACACAAAGGAGCATAATGTAATACATTCATGTGTTCACAGATTCAACTCACCTTAACGGTCTTATCATCATACATAATCCATTGTTCGTGGTCATGACTATAAGCAAAGCAATGATAATGCTGCCCATAGTAGCAAACCTACAGTTTGAAAAACACAAAGTAGGAACATAAACAGTGAAAAATTGGGATTGCAGAGCACCACTGAATCAGTTATTCATTTAGTAAGTTAGTGCGGAATCCACCACATGACTACTCTTTTCTATGCAAAACAACAACATGGCAGTTAATCATCCAAGGAAAACTGGAAAAATGGAATGAAAGGGAGGGGGGTGTCAAATTTGATTATTGACAAGTTTCCATTCATTCTCCCCATCTTCCTTTATAGAATAAATAAATCATATGTCGGTATATTGCTTGTTTTATGTAGCACAAATAAAATTTCCAGTTATTTGCAGTCCTTGAAGGAATTCGGTGCAAAATTTAGTAACATATGTTTATATGTGACAGTTGAAGCTAATCTACATAACCCTATTAACCTTATATTTCCTAATTCAAATTTTAGCATCCCACATTACCCCACTAATCACATCTTTTTCTAATTCAAATGTTTAATTCAATTTTTAGCATTTCTCTAATATAATATTTACTAATTCAAATTTTAGATTCCCTAACACCTGAAAATAAACACCATTTTTTTTAAAATGATTTTAAATAAAAAAAAACCTCTAAATTGATATATTATATTCAAAATTACTCTCATCTACTCAAAAAAATGTCATTACCATAAAAGAATTGTTGCTTAAGTCTATTATAAATGAACATAAAGATATTATATGTGTGTGTGTGTGTGTGTAAATGGATTAAATATGTTTTTAGTCCCTGTAAAATTAAAAATTGTGTTTCGTCCCTAAAAATTTTTTCGTTAGGAATTAATCCCTGGAAAAAAAAAAATTAACTTTTGGAAGTGACTCTGCCACCTTTCTTTGATGTCTTGTTCCATTACTAAAACTTTACCTTCCTCATCCCTGATGCATTTCACATGATCTAGATCTCTGACCCTTCTTTCCCTCCCCTTAGCTAGCTTGTAAATAACTCTTTCCCCCGCTTTGGTACCTAGGGATTGGTATAACCCATCAAAAGCTCTAGTTCTTGCTTCACTCATTGCCTTTTTTGTATCCCTCCGAGCTGCCTTATATTTTTCCCAACTTTCAACATTCTTGCACAATGACCAAGCTTTAAAACACTCATTTTTGGCCTTCACCTTTTCTTGCATGCTTGCATCCCACCACCAAGATTCTTTACCCTTAAGGCCAAAACCTCTTGATTCCCCAAGTGTCTCTTTCGCCACCCTCATGGTACCTCCAGCTATCTTATCCCATATTTCACTGGCACTTCCTTGTGCCTCCCAGGTTGCTTCTTCGATCACCCTTTTTGAAAAATCCCCTATATTTCTTCCTTCAATTGCCACCACTTAATCCTTGGGATCTTCTCTTGTCTGCTTGTCTCCGTTGTCCTCAAAATCATACATCCATAACTAGAACGCTGTGTTGAGTAGTTAGATTTCCCCCAAGAATCACTTTGCAGTTTGTGCAAAGTTTTCTATCCGATATTCTTAGAAGGAAGAAATCAATTTGAGAGCAAGTCTGACCACTCTTATACGTGATAAGATGTTCTTCCCACTTCCCAAAGCATGCGTTAGCTATCATGAAATTGAAGGCTAAAGAAAAATCTATGGTTTTACCCTCTGCATTTGCTACTCCTAAACCATATCCCCCGTGCAACCCCTCATATCCACTAGCTTCCCTCCCTACATGCCATTTAGGTCCCTGCCTATGAAAATCTTTTCTCCTAAAGGAATGCCTTGGACTAAGCCTTCTAATTCCTCCCAAAATTTTATCTTGTGGTGCTCCTCTAGACCTACCTGAGGTGCATAGGCACTTATAACATTAGAGGTGTTTTGTTCAACTACAAATTTTAATACTATGATCCTATCTCCTAATCTTTTAACCTCTAAAACATCATTCTTCCAAAACTTGTCTACAATTATATCTACCCCCATTTCTAGATTTTGCCTAACTTGTATACCAAAGCTTAAACCCAGAAGTAACTAACTCTGTGACCTTCTCTCCTACCTACTTAGTTTCTTGTAGGCACATAAAATTAATCTTGCTCCTAATCATGGTGTCAACTATTTCCATTGATTTTCCTATGAGTGCCTATATTCCAAGTGCCAAAACGCATCCTCCCCCTGTGAACTAACTTATTTACCCACAACCGTTCACGAAAGTGTGGGAACCCTTGCCTATTTTGCAATGCATTTGGGCACTGATGCAGCGGCTCTTGCTCATTTGACACTACACTCAAGCCATGCCACGCGTTGCTCCAAGCAACGACCAAGCAGCACTAAAATGTCGGTGATCCATGTCATAAAGATTTGACGCTGGCTGTCGACGACGACCTAACACAATCCCCCTCTTTTTCTGGGCTTAGGACCGGCTATGCAAGCAGCATAGGCAGAGGACACTAATAAATACAAATATAAACATTCTATGCATTTTTATCATTTGAATACATACCACCGAAACCAAGCTATAGGTACTTTTAGGATCCAAACCACGATAGAGGACACTGATATCTATCATGGTGCTCAGGGCTGCAACAGTGGCTTTTATATTATCAGCACTCTCACATGTATTTTGCCAACCTAGAACTGCAAGTTCCAAACATGTAGGAGATAAAGAGCAAGAACAAAATCAAGGCATATCCAAAAGAGGGGGAGGAAAAAAATATATAGTCCACATGTAACAACTGAGCACCTATCATAAAAACATTGGGTGGAGTTGAAAGAAAATGATGGATGTAGTTGGGCTTGCCACAGCCACCAACTTCTGGATCACAAGCCAACTGATGGTTCATCTCCACAAGACTCAAAAGCTTGTCAAAAGAGTTTTCAGCACACGTAGCCTGGAAAGCAAAGAAGGGATCCAGCTAAGGTTACTTAACAAGGTTTCCATAACCAAAGATAACACAAATCTACAAATTGTTAAATGTTAATATCCTTCCTAAAGATACCTTCATTGTCCGAAAAGCATTGGCATTTATATTATGAAAGAAGGAAGTATACTTCAAGCGCCTGGACTCAAGACCACAGTGGTAGCAGTGCATTCCTTCAAAAATGTCCATTCCAAAAAGTGAATGTACTATACAAGTACTATTTGCACAATCCCAAGATCCTGAGGAGTTGCTTTCAACTGATTCCATATCAGAAACACTCGAACCATGAGTGAATGATCTGTGAAGGCAGTCAAATGTCACTGCCAGTACTTCAGAAGCATCATTCATCTGAGCCTGTAAAATGTCCACACAATAAATGTAGTATATCTCTTTCTTATGATGCATGAAAAAGTCAACAAAATTCAAGTACAACAAAGTTACTACAAGAGTGGAACAATCACATCCTGGTGAAGTTACCTCCTGAAAGAAGTTACTATCTGGATATAGATTGCTTAGAGCTATCCTCAGGGGAGTTGGTGCTACTGCTTCTCCACTGGAATGTTTCGTCGCAACATCCATGGCAGTGAAGATGTCATACAACGCACACACAACACAAGGATTACCCACATGATCATGCTCTAATCTTGATCTGCCAAGAAATTCTTCCCTAAAGCGTCTTAAATGCCACAATGACTGTAATCACAGACACGAGGTTATTTCAGGCTATGGAAAAGTGATACATAAATGAAAAAGGTGCATCCGCAGCTGCTATAGCAAATTGGAAAACTGACTTGAAAAGGACCTACCTGAATAATGACATTGAGAAAACAATTATATTCACCTACTTCATTCTTCAGCCCAGTACCAATCAAAGCAGTTCCATTCACATTTTCAGTTGTGTCTTCCTCAAATGGATAACCCACCCTATCCACTTGTGCTTTCTGAGTCATTCTCAAACTGGAATCCAAAGGCACTTTACTATATGCTTGATATGTATCTGATAAGCAGAATCTCTTACAAGGTTAGAGAGTCGTCCAAGTTTCCAACACTCTTCAAAGAGAAGAATCCAAGTCCCGTTTTACTTGTAGCCCAGATAAAGAAATAATAGCAACAATGACATTTCGAAGACAAAAATGGCAATGGAAAACAAATATACAAATACAATTCAATGCACCTAAGAAAAGAAAAGTGGTTGCCAATTACCCAGAAAAGGCAAAAGGAAAACCATCAGAGAAACCTTCATTAAAACATCTCCATTGAGTCATTTACATGAGTTCAATTTTCCAAGATATACGGTACTAAGTATAAGAAAACACATATTTAATGCATAAGACAGTGTGACAAGTTTACATGACAAGGGAGGAGAAAACAGTATACCTAGACTTTGGCGTACAGCATGTTTAAGATCAGCTTGGAATCTTTTCTCCTCCTCATCTTCAACTTGTAACTTCAATTTTGATCCATCATCTCCCCACTCTGATGGCACATCAAAGCATCAACACAGCAGATTTTGTATTTGAAGAAACAGCTTCATAAGATGCCTTTAATTTAATTGTTAAAAAAAATACTCCCTGAAATTTCTAAATCCATAAACTTTCAACCAACAAAACCATATTAACAGAACTCTCACCGAAAAGAAGAGACGCCGGTATGGTAATGAGTTATCAAGTCACTAACATATCTGATGTGGAATATAAATTAAAAGTACAAAAGTATATTTTGATGAAAACCTTCTTTATTAAGCGTAACAGAAAGCTTACTGAAGAAAATCCATATTTAAATAAGCACCACCAGATAAGATATATCACAATACTATTCTATTCACATCTAAATGCGCAGACATGTAAAGAAACTCCGACCATAAAGAAGAAACTGATTCAACAAAAATAAAACTGTAAATTAACTTAGCAAAATTTTTATAAAAGAACACACATAACAAAAGGGATGAAACAAACGAATGGAATAGGTAAAACAAAGATGACAGTATCCAAGCAGCCTGTATTAGATTTCGCAAGTTAAACACAAAAGATTGGGATAGTTTATGCAGGGACCAGAAGGCAGCACATGAGGCTTAAATAGATATCGAACCCAGAGTAAAACCACTGGCAAAATGAATGATAATAAGAAACCAAAGATCAAATGATAGCATAAGATATTTTAATGATCTTAACAAGAGGAAGTCTTCCTCAAGGGTCAAGGCATCTTTAAAAAATAGTTCAATATCGATGTATGCTAGGTGTAGGACCACCGCATAGTGTCATAAAGTAGCACCCAGAAGATAATTATGAATCAAAAACATTGAATATTTTGCTTTTAGATTAAAAATGATATGCAGCAGGATTGCAAGGAAAGAATCTTTGGGCAAAGGTTAGAACTAACCATTGGTAGCATCTTGGTTCTTAAGGACTATAGTTTGCTCTCTGAAGTGATTGTCAGCTCGTGTAACCCCAAGATTCTCTTTCTCCAATGCAACAGATTCAAACTTCCCATCCACCAATCTGGAAGGATTCTTACGCCGTTTGTGTCTTTTTCCTGCACGCCGATCAGGCAAGTGAAGACCATTCTCAGTAACTACTCCATTAACCAGATCTGCTGGAGAATGAGAATGTGATGAGAACCTCAAGGAAAAGAATAAATGAATACATAATCACAGCGATCTGAATATCTATAAAAATGATAACCGACCCTGTTTAGTTTCTGAATGATGCACATCATGAATATTTTCAGCAGCTAAATCAGCTGATGATTTAATTGACCCCATGGAACCATTTGTCGTGGTAATAATATTGCTTGGGTACCCATTCTCCTTTGCCAACTCCTGACGAAAAACAAAATGTGCAAGTTCTGAGGCATATTTCCTACAATAGAAATACCTAATTCATAACTACAAAATATTTCCCTTCTGGATAAATGCCTTGAAAGCCTACTTTTCCATGTAACAGTAACTTAATGACTAAGTAGTATCCAGAAATTCTATCAACTCATAAAATAGGAGAAACACAATTAAGAGATCCATACCTGCATGGGTGGTCTTATATGTTCATGTACATCTGGGCCATCAGCAACCACCTTCAATTGAGCATCCTGAGATTTGTTTTCTGCTTTCTGTAAGTATGTCCCAGATGATTTTATTTGTTGCTTCGCAAGGTGCTTCTGCTTAGCTTCATTTTCTATCCTCCGTTGAAATTCCAAAGTTTCTTCAAGCTTCTTTTCATCCTCTTCCAGCTCAATTATACGTCTAAATTCCTCTTCCTGTTGATCCAAGTCATCAATATTCATAGGAACAACCACCTCAGAATCTTGATTGTTGCTATCCGGTGAAACTGAATTGGAACTGCAGCAGAAACACATCACAAGCATTCATAAGAAGTCGCCATATCATAAAAAACTAAATAATAAAAATATGAACATTCAAAAACTTAAAAGTAGTAACACTGACTCAGAAACTGGAGCTTGAAGCAAGAGATCTTCATGACCATTTGTAGCCTGCATGAAAGAGAACATTACCCATTTATTAGTTGCCACGGAATATGAGCAAATGAACAAATTCAATATGCATGATGATCACCTTTAAATCTCTTGTTTTTCTATGATCTTTATTTTTCTTCTTATCTTTTGTCTTCTCCAAATGTCTTGTGTTCTCACTTCCTCCTTTAATAATCTTCTTGGCGTCAAGGGCAAGTTCAGCCAAAAATGCTTCTCTTGCAGCATCAGACTTCTCCGTCGCATCTTTCTCAGCCAGATTTTCCAAGTGTGCCTAGAAAATCAAAACAAAGGCAAATATAGGTAAGAGAAGGGCGAAGCAACAGCAAATGTTTCAACAGTTTGAATACCAACCCTTAGGTATGACTTCACTAGAGGTAATAATATTGCTCGATAATCATAGGCAGAAATAGGCCCAAGTTTGAGTTCCATCTGCTGCATCTCTCCAACACTCCTCAAGATTTGTGCATCAATTTTTCTAAGCTGCACAGTAAAAGAAGTGGGTTAAACATCAAGGAAGAAGGTACAGTAGAGAAATGACAAGATTAAAAAACACTGACCTCTACAGATGAGTGCTCCTTCACTTTCTGAATTGCAATTTCCATACAGCCATCCATTTGACGCAAATGGTCCTTCATTCTCCATCCATCTTCTTCACCAGATTCCAAATCACATAGCTGAGAAGTCATTCCAGCATAATTTTCCTCATAGCCTAATTGATTCCCATTCATTGCTTCTGCTTCTAGCAAAACATTTGATATGGCATCCAACTCAAACCTATTGGTAACATAGGTAATACCATTCTCACTCTCAATGAGCTCTTCCCTCCGCTTTCTTAAGACAGACTCAAAGCTTCGCTGGACAAATTCATCAATATTTTCCCTCTTCTTGCTTTCCTCAACATAAAGATCCTCTACAGCCAGTAGAGCTTCCTCATAACTTATACGCTCACACTTCTTGTCACAGAGACCCTGTAGATGATAAAACTCCTTGTCAAGCATCTCAACAATGTCCATTCCTTGTTGTCTTCTATCTTCTATTTTGCGCATCCATGATGCTAACTGATCCCCACTAGGTGAACCTGAAAATATCCAGGACAGCAAAGCTTCAGTGTTATATGAAACATCAACTGGAGGAGTTGGGGCAGTTGCATCATCCAAAACAGGGCCCTGAGCTGGACCAGGATTGATTTGTGTTGGCAGCAAACACTCATCCAGAAGGAGGCATGATGCATCGCCATTGAAAACAATCTTCTCTTTGATCTCAGGACCTTGTCTAATATTGTGCAAATCATCCATGAGACCACTACGCTTCTCAGTATATCTACCCAAACCACAAGCATGAGATAATTCCTGCAAAAATTGTAGAACTTTCTTGAGATGAGCAGCTCCCAGAAAGCATATGCACATTGGAGTTCGGTCCACACCGCGGTTTAGGAGTTCTGAACCACAAGCTAGACTCTGTATCGCATCCATAGTGATTTGCATGACCTTGTTAAGATGACTGGCAGCAAGATACTTATGTCTAATAAGCATCTCAAACACAGCACCGATTTTCCCCAGAAGTCTCATGCGCTCGGGGTCATCAGAAATTGGCCAACTATCAGCAAGGCTACTAATTTCTGCTGTACAATTATTAAGACTATTATTATTATTATTGCTTAAACTTCTGTTACAAAGGTAAGAATCGCTAGCTTCTTGAAAGGGATCAATGTACTCCCATGTATGATGATCCACGTAGGAGGAATCCTCAGTGAAAGGAGAATCCTTGAATCTTGCTTTTCTTTCAAGCATTTCAACCGCTGCCATGACGTCCACAGGCTTCCAAGCACAATTAAGAATCATCTCAACCCATTCACTGTCAGCATTCCGAGGCAAAAGCCTCTTCATTTCCGGCATGAGATTCCCCATGTGCTCCTGCACAGTATGCTGCCCGTGCAATTCGGGATTCGAGAATTTCTCACCACAACGGCAGCAAAGCCAGAACTTCCACGTTCTACTGGCCTCACCATAGGACAAAGCCTCAGATAAAGCTTCCTTTGGCAAAGTATCCTTCAAGAACCCAAAATGGGACTTGAGATCACAAACTCTAACCCAAAGCAAGTCCTTCTTCATATCCACACTCATTGCATCCCAGTAAGACCTAATCCAACCCTTCCTCTCAAGATTAGACCCATTCTTTCGCATATGGCCATTCCTCCTTCGATGACCAGATCCCAAAATTGGTGAATCCAATGCCCTTTCGTCCCTGTCTCCTTCACCCTGAGCATGCGTAGACTCTGCCTTCTGCTGCATCAGCCTCGCGGCAGCCACCCGAACCTCAATTTCCTTCCTTCTCTCCTCAGGGGTCTTCGTCGACTTCTTGACCTCATTAGGCCTCCTGCCCTGAACCAGCCTCACCTCGATGGGGTCCTCCTCCCCCGGCCTGGTACTCCGTATTGGAATCAGCCGGAATTTCTCCTCCCCAGTGCCCAAAGTCTTCATCCAGCATGACAGCGACGCGATGTTCGCCTTCTGGACAAGCTGCCGCAGCTCACCCTGCAAGTGCGCCACGCGTGCCTCCGCCGTGGCTATCGCCTGCTGGCCTTCCTCCTGCAGGCTCTCCTTCGCGGGATCGACGGGGCAATCCACGGCCAGCGCCCTGGCGCACTCTTTCGCCACTTCCTCAAAATCCTTCGCCTCCGTCGCCAGCTCAAACATCAGGTTCGCGTAGAAGTTCGCGAACTCGATCGAGCTCGGCGACAGCTCGGCGGCCCTCCGGGCGGACTCCAGGGCGCTGCGGAGGTGCCGCTGCTTTGCGCCTGGGTCGTCTACCGTCGCCGCGACCTTGACGCAGAGCGTGCCATGGACACGGTAAGCGAAACCGGAGCTCTCGTGCCTGGAGCAGCATTCCTTCATCAGCTTCAGCGCCCTGGCGCGGTTCCCACGCCGCAGGGCGGTTAGGGCTCGCTCGCACTCGAGCTTGATTGCGGCGCAGGAAGGGGAGGAATCGCCGCCGTCACGGGATTGTATCGCAAGGTGATCGGAAGCGGCGTTGCATGCATCGACTTCCGGTGAACCGGCTTCCGCGGCGTCCGGTGGCGACGACGGTGGGGCCGCCGGCGGTGAGGGCTTCGAACGTGCGGTAGGGTTTCGTTTTTTGTGCGCCATGGTATCCGATTGAATTTGGGCAAATCCAAATCACATGCATAAATGTGTTGTTGGAGAGAGAGAGAGAGAGAGTGTGTGTGTGTGAGGGGGAGAGAGAGAGTGACGAGTGTGGAGAGAGAGAAAGTAAATGTGGGTCGAAATTGTAGAGTGTGTGTGAGGGAAATTATAGAGAAGAAATGGAAGAAGAAGAATTGGAAGAAAAAGACGAACAAGAGAAGGAGGGAAGGAGTGAGTGGTGACTGTGATGACGGTGACGGACTGACGGTGACGGTGGTAACGCTAACCGAGAAGGATCGGGGGCCGAATCTGTGTAGGTAGTAGAAACTGGGGAGTTGGGGGGTTACCTGTGAGGAAGCAGGAACCTACCCACCCACACACACAGACTCACAACTGACTACACACAGGAGGATTTGACACTGAGAGAGATAGATATGGAAAAATGAATTATTTATTTATAGTGATGGAAAGTACTAGAAAATTAGGGTATTCACAATTTTAGTTTGTTTTCTGCTTTGATCTTGTGAAAATAATAATAATAATAAAAATTA
This sequence comes from Nissolia schottii, assembly GCA_003254905.1. Classification (NCBI taxonomy): domain Eukaryota; kingdom Viridiplantae; phylum Streptophyta; class Magnoliopsida; order Fabales; family Fabaceae; genus Nissolia; species Nissolia schottii. The sequence continues at coordinate 919,301 of QANU01022028.1, forward strand.
TTGTGAAGAGAGGAATAATGCTCATTTTGATCCTAGAAATGGAAGTTTAAGCCACGATTTAAATTTTAACTTTTTAATTATTAAAATTATAAGTTGTATATCAAATTAGTCTCTTAGTTCATTATTATTATTGTATTATTACATTTTTATTGATTTATCACATAAAAATAAAGTGACAATATCAACAATTTAGATTACAAATGAGTTGTAGCTACACTTGAAACTGTAAATGAAGTTGTCAAAGCAGTTATGATAGTAAATAAAGTTTCAATAACAACTAAGATTTGTAGCTTTAAGCGCTCATATTTCTAGTCTTTAGCGTTGTTACACATGTTATCACATTATCATTTAATGTAAAAAAAAATCTAGTGAGTTATCACATTATCATTTAATGCAAAAAAATTTTAGTGAAAACATGATAATTATAGTTATAAAACCCGGTCAGGACTTGACCTTGGATCACTGGTTCAACCATTGGGTCCCTGGGTTAGTAAATAAAATAATAATAAATATATATAACCTAAAAAAATTAAAAATTAAAAATAAATAAAATGCATTTATTTAAACATCCATCACAACATAAAATCACTTAAAATATAAGCTTAATTAAGTTTTTAGCCCTATAAAATTAGGAAGTTTGGATTTACTCCCTGTGTGAAATTTTTAGTCCCTGTAAAAATTCAAAGTTTGGTTTTGGTCCTTGTTCTGACTGGAGATAACGGCGATGACGTGGTGTGCCACGTGGCATAACAATAAATTTAAAATTTTAATTCATGACCCGACCCAATCGTAGGATCCGACCCGATCACTTTTAAAATTAAAAAATAAAATAAAATTTGATGACCTAAATCTACCCACCCCCAAATCAACGACTCCGTCGTCATCTCCCACACGCACTCCCTCCTCTCCGCTTCCCCCACCTCCAATTCATTTGCTGGGGAAATTCCACGAACCTATGGTTTTCTTAGTTCATTAGTTGTTCTCTCTTTGCCTCGCAATGGTGTTTACGATTTAATTCCTTCAAAGATTGGTGATTGTTGGCAACTCCAAGTGTTGGATTTGAATTTATTTCATACTAGATGTCCAGCTAGTCTCTCAAACCTCACTACTTTGAAGCATTTGAATCTGTTCGACAACGATCTTAAGGGTGAGATCCCACAAACTCTTGGTTCAAGATTCAACGACACATTCATCTTTGCAATGAACCAAAGGCAATGCGGAAAGCCTCTGCATAGAGAATGTTCAAAGGCAAGGAGGCGAAAGAGGAGACAACTCATAATTATCGTAGGCGGGGTCGTGGCAGGAATATGCATCTTGTCACTGTGTTGCTGCAGCTACGTCTACAGCCTCCTGAGGTGGTGAAACAAGCTTTGGCAAAGGGTAACTGGAGAGAAGAAACGAAGTCCCATAAGCACATGGTCAGGAGGAGAAAGAGGCAGAGGAGGTGGCGAAAGCAACGGAGGCCCAAAGCTAATAATGTTCAACAACAAGATCACCTACGCGGAGACACTGGAGCTACTAGAAACTTCGACGAGGAGAGCATGCTAAGCAGGGGAAGGTACGACCTTGTCTTCAAAGCCTCATTCCAAGACGGCATGGTCCTCTTTGTCCATTGCCTAATCGACGAGAGTGCGTGTGGGAGATGACAACGGAGTGGCTAATTTGGGGGTGGGTAGATTTAGGTCATCAATTTTTTTTTTTAATTTTAAAAGTAACTGGGTCGAATCCTAAGATTGGGTCGGGTCATGGGTTAAAATTTTAAATTTATTGTTATGCCATGTGACACGTCACGTCATCGCCCTTAACTCCAACCATCCACAAGGACCAAAACCAAACTTCGAATTTTTACAATGACTAATTAAAAATTTCACACGGGGACTAAAATCAAACTTCCTAATTTTACAGGGGCTAAAAACTTAATTAAGCCTAAAATATATAAGTAAGGTTCAAACTTCAAATGTCATACCATACATAAACAATACAAGTTCAAGATCCTAAATCACAAATGACAAGTTCAATTCTAAACATAAGTAAACTAATTTTTAAATCAAAAATACATAACAACAATTCTACATGTATTCAATATTTATTACAAGAAGGCAACAGAATAAGTGCATGCAACAAGAAAAATGGTACAAAAATGAGGAACTTAAATACATATTTTAGTAGAAAAATGAAAAAAAAATAAGTTCAATCTGATTATTTATTCAACGACGTTGTTTGCCTTTTATATAAAAAATTAATTTAAAAAAAAAACGCATGAGCCGACCAGGTCACCGAGTTTCACAAAAATCGGTCACGTCAACTCGGGTTAATTCGGGTCTGAAATGTGGTCGATCCACTCAGATAATCGGCCCGGTCCCATGACTGGGTCACCGGGTTTCGGGTTGACCCGACAGGGTTGGGCTTTTTTAATTATGATGATAATACAATAATAATAATGAATTGAGAAAGTAATTTGACCTGTAACTTACAATTTCAATAATTAAAATGACAGATTTTGATTTTTAATGATTAAAGTGATTTGGGCTTACACTTTTAGGATCAAAATGAGCATTTCCCTTAGAAGAATGCTAGGATAGAATAATAGAGAAGGTAAGGATAGAGAACAGAGGAGAGATGTGATATTCTTAATGTCAAAAGATGTCTTGCATTGAGCATTTAAAGCACTATTTATAGGCTAAGAATATAACATCCTCATAAAGCAAACTATCTCGTTAAGAATCTTATCAAGGTAAAATCTAATCGAATAAAAACTTGTACGAAGGAAAAAAAAAGTACAACATTTCTCCCCATACAACCTTCATCCCCCCAAGAGTACCTATTATTAATATTTTTTAAAAATATTAATAGGATTAATCTAAATATTAATATTATTAATAAACTTAATTTATTAATTTTTATTAACAAAATAAAATTTTTATTAATGTCACTCTATTAAAGTTATTTTAAGCCTATTATAATTTTTATTTGTGTTTTTTGTTTCATAAAAGTTTGATTTTTATATTCATCAGGAACACAATTTAGTTATTAAATATATAATGATTGTAACAAAATAACATAATAATATTGGTAATTTAGTGGTAATGATGCTTGCTTATTTAACTTGATGTACTAAGTTCAAGAGTTACTAATTAGTAATACAATTCATATATAAAATAAATATAATAATTATCATAATAATGACAGCTTAGTGACAAAGTTGATTGCCTCTAAAAGAAAAGCTTTAGACTCAATTCCTACCTAATGCAGTAGTTGGATTGTTTTAAATAAAGGAGGTGTGGTAGTAATTGAAAGACATAGTTTCTAAATATCTACTATGGGGTTGTCCCACGGAATCAACATGGTGCCTGGATTAAAGATTAGTCAGGGTTTTTTTTTTTCTGCTACGATGTTCTCTTTGTGGAGATTTGTACTATTCTCCAGGGTCTCTGCCTAGCTTGGGACGTGTAGTATTATCAGATTATCCATGAAACTAACTCGCTTCTTGCGTTCAAAGCTACTTCATCTTTGCATGTTTCTGGGTCCCATCATTGTTGTGAAATGTTGCTAGAGATGGGTTCTCTTCGCCGGAATTTGGTTATTTGATTCACTCATGTTCTTTGTTCTGCTAACTCTAGTGCAGATTATCTTGATCATCACTTCCAAGTCCCTTGGGAAGCTCCTATAGTAGCCTTATGTTGCTCCTGTCTATGGATATTGCTTAGCTCCCTTTGTTTCTTTCTTGCCTTACCAAATATTTTTTTTTTTGAATACATACTAAAAAATTATTGTGAATGAATTTTGACATCTATTTAATTCTTAAAAGTGTTAAATGTAAAAAACTATGCATCTGCTACTCTTTACTGGTCCTTTGAAAGAAAACATCTCGATTAACCCATGTAATGTGTATGATTTTAAGACAAAGTCTCAAATAATAAGTTCATATAGTATTTTTAAATAATTTTTTTTATAATTATAACATTTGCACTTTTGCACTATTCTAAACGATTTTAAGTGACGTATTAATTTTATTACTTTTCATGGTTAATTATGTTTTTAGTTCCTGTAAAATTTCAAAGTTTGGTTTTTAGTCATTGTATGAAAGTTTTGGTCCCTGCGAAAGTTGAAAGTTTGTTTTTAGTCCCTGGAGCTGGATGAGAGTTAACGACGCTGATATGGAGTGTCACGTGGCATAACCCAAAATATTAAAATTTGACCCATACCTACCAACCTATGCCCACCTGACCCGGTTTTAATTTAAAATAAAAAAATTGAAACAACCCCTTAACCCTACCTCACCCCATTTGTATCCTCTCATCTCTCTCGAGCCCCACCTACCCCACCCCACCATTTTCATGTGGGAATGCCTTAGGGAATATAGTTGATGACTTTCTAATGGTTTCCCAGAAGTTGTCCGCACATGACTTCAAATCAAGGTCTGCCTCAAGTTTTCCACGGGTTCCATGCTTTAACTCAAAGAAATCAAATCAAGATAACTCTCATAACTCAAGGCGGGACTGTTACTGTGAGAACGGTGGAGAGAGGTGGCAGTGGAGAAAGATTACCTTTCTGCGGAGAGGTCACGGTGTCAATCTGGAGACGAGGAGGTGGGTGGCAGCTGAGGCTGCTACTGTGCGGAGGGTGGACAGAAGAGAGAAGAGAGAAGCAGACGGCACGGCGACGAGGGCGCAGGAGAGAAGAGAGAAGCACGACGGACGACGAGGGCACTATATAGACGAGATAGAAGGCACACAATGAGTCGACGAGGAGGGTGGGTTGGAGGAGGAGGACGATGGCAGCGGAGAGGAGCGGTCAAATGGTGGGGTGGGGCTCGAGAGAAAGAGGAGAGGATACAGATGGGGTGGGGTGGGGTTGGGGTAAGGTACAAGTATGGGTTAAGGGGCTGTTTCAATTTTTTTTTTAATTTTAAATTAAAACTGGGTCGGGTGGGCATAGGNAGATAGAAGGCACACAACGACGCGACGAGGAGGGTGGGTTGGAGATGGAGGACGACAGCAGCGGAGAGGAGCAGTCAAACGGTGGGGTGGGGTGGGACTCGAGAGAAAGAGGTAAGGTACGGGTACGGGTTAAGGGGCTGTTTCAATTTTTTTTTTAATTTTAAATTAAAACTAGGTCGGGTGGGCATATGTTGGTGGATATGAATCAAATTTTAATATTTTGGATTATGTCACGTGGCACACCACGTTAGCGCCGCGTCAGCGCTACACGTTAGCTTCGTTAACTCTCATTCAGCTCCAGGGACTAAAAACAAACTTTCAACTTTCGCAGGGACTAAAACTTTCACACAAGAACTAAAACCAAACTTTGAAATTTTACAGGGACTAAAAACATAATTAAGCCTACTTTTTAACAATCCTTCACCCATTCAAAAATCGTAAATGAAAATAAATTTGGACAAAAATGATATCCGTAAGACTACGTTTGGTCGTTAATAATATAGAGATATGAGAACATAGACAAAAAAATAAGAGGACAAATTAATATTGTATTTTATTTAATGATAATATATAAGACACACTTACTTATATTTATATATTGTTTGATATAATAAAGACAAAACTAAAATACGCTTTAAATAATTTAAAATGCATATTAATTTAATCGAAACAAATAAAAAGACAAAATGAATTATCCAGTCCGAGGAAGTTATACAATTATTTGGTGTCTGCATGCTCCTGTGAATCACGAGGCCCACATTCAAAACAATCTAATAAATATAAAAATATAAAATAGAGTCCGAATCGAAACGCCTCCCATACCAACCCTCCTAACAACAGCGTCGTTGAAATTGAGGAACCGGACGCGATGGAGTGGGTTGCGAATCGGTGGACTGGTGCGGCCGCAGCGATATGGATTCAGTGGAGCTGCGGCGCATCGTACACCTTCAG
>QANU01022089.1:0-17205 GCA_003254905.1 Nissolia schottii
GAAACATAGCATGCTTAACTATAAATAAAGATATAATTAGTACATGCCAAAATAACAAACAACAGTCCTTCATACATTCATAAGCAAATACAAAATTAGTATTATAAGTATTAAGTGCAAATATCACATAGAAGTACAAGTACACATATATAATCTACTAGCTAATCGTCTAGTCTTCAGCCGTCCTCCCTTGGGAGGTTCTTCCTCATCGAGCTCCTCTCCTTGTCCCTCTTCGAGTCCTGAAGTCATGGATGAGTAGGATGAGACTATAGTGCTCTCAATGGAAAACCTTAGGGATTAGGGGATTTTCTTTATTCTCATCCATGCTTCAGGCCGCTCAGGGATCTCTAGGTATCACAGTTATACTATATCCCTACTAGTTATTAACATCAATACTAAGCCTGAGCAGCTCTATCTAATTTACTATGTGACTGGGGAATCTACTCTTCATTAACTAAGTCATATGTTCTCTGTCTTACTTCCTAAGTCACACATAATCACATATTTCACATAATCACATAATAAGCTTCAGTGCGCGTCCACTTATAACCGTGCCCATGATAATTATAAGCTTCTTCACACATCCACTTATGTACAGTTGTATATCACTTAGAGCACATACTCAAGCTCAACCCCATCGTAGCGGTGGCCATACCGGTACAAACTACGTTTTATCTCAATATCGTGAGGACCAGGCAGCGCTTAACCTGAGTGGTTCTCTTTCCCACGAAATATCATCACTCATGATAGGAGTATCCATCCTCGTACTAGGGATGGCAAGGAGATTTACCGTCATCCTTGTGCTAGGGACGAGGTAACCTCAGGGTTCAGCTTGCCTTTCCTGCTGGCTCCCCGCACAGCTAAGAAAAGATTGGTTTCCTTTAACCTTATTATCCTTTATTTCCTTTTAGGGACTTAGTGACGTCACGCCCTTTTCCTTTTTCCTTTCCTTTCCTTAATCCATTCCATGACACGTAATCACATAAGATATACATCAATACAGTCCATTCCAGTCAACATCAATACAATCCATTTCAGTTAACAGTCCATATGCCTTAAACATAAATCCTCGATTCATAATAATTAACATACTTCCATGTTCTAAAAATCAATTCCATCATAAATCTCATAATTTCCTATCAATTACCTCATGAAGTACATAGCGCATCTGGCACATATTCATATATTCATGTAACACATAACACATAGAACATAAATAGCTCAACATCTCATATTTAAACATATCCTTAATATAAATCATCAATTTCTACCAATAATAAGAAACTTACTTTCCTCATCAATTTCAACATATATAAAGAACATAAATTCATGCTCCAACCTTTCTTGAACATAAACAAACATCAAACTAGTAACTAGTAAAGTAGACGTCTGGTTTCTGTCAGAAAATAGCAATTAGAAACCAGAGAGGTCCAAGACCTTACCCCAAGGTTTTTGATAGCCCTAAGATCATTTTTCATGATTAAAAAGTCAGATTTCATTCCCAGTTCCATGAAATTGCAGTTTGTCCCTTTTTCCAAAATTACCGTTTCGCCCCCGTAAAAGCCCCGTTTTCTTTGGAATTTTTGTTCTCAAAAACCCGATGAACTCAAGACTTGCCCTTAAGGTTTTTGATAGTTCTAAACCCATATTTTCTAAAAAAAAAACCCATTTTTTCATTCCCAAGATGTGAAATTGCTGTTTTGCCCTTTTTCACAAAAATCCCGTTTTCTGTCTGTTTGCTAAGAAATTTATCGGGGACTCCAAAATCATAAAACTTGACATCCCCAATCAAAATTTCATGTAGAATCCAAAAATAACCTTAGTTTTTCAAGGTAAAAATCCCAGCATACTGTTCTTGGTAAAAACGTGATATAGTTCTGTTTACCGCTTAGGCTTTCCTAACTTCTAACAGAAGCACAGACAGTACCACAGTACCAACAGATCCAGACAATCATCAACGATATATACACACACACACATCAAAGTCACATAAAAGGCATCCCAACCACAAGTATTTCTAGCACAAAACACAGCTCAACACATCCTAAATCACATAGACAGTGATTATGTCGGTTTACCCACCTTAAGAAAACTTGCATGAACTTCGCTACACCACAAGCATGCTTGGCCTTGCTTTTCATAGGTAAGAAATTGAATAAGATTGATGAAAGCAGGCTGATTTTTAAGAAAGAAATCAATTGAAGAAAAAGGGATGGAGAAGAGCTATGGAAAGCTTTGCTTTCCTAAGAAAATTTATCAAAAGTGAAGTGAAAACCATGAGCCATGGCTACGGCCACTTAGCTTGAATTTTGCCCAAGGAAATTGAAATAGAATTTTATAAATAGAAGCATAGAGTGTTCGGTTTTGGTGCTGAGTGAATTCTAAGGAAATTTTGAATTAAATAATAATATAAGAGATGCTTAGTCATAGCCAAGAATGATGTCATAGGTAATAACTAATCACACTTAGTCATTTCTTAATCATTTCTTTGAAAATTTGACCATCCAAGTGGCCACTATTTGGCCGTGTATATTCCTTCTCTCTTGGCCGACTTATTTCTTTCATCTTAAGTCCAATATTCTGATCGATTTTGATCAGGTATGGTCGTTAGCTGTCCCGGTACTTCATGTACGGTTATCCAAAAAATATTCTGATCACGTCTTTGTGATCTACAAATTTTTCTGAGGAATAATTGAGGATAATCTAAAATATTTGGGAACTTTTCTTTCATAGTCGTGTCTTTTGCAGATACTTTAGACGCGCTGTTATACTCATACGACAAAAAGGATTTATTCTAGTGTATGTAGAATTTTATGAAACTGAGCAGAATTTCTTCTATAGACATTTTGACCTAAAAGCTTGTGTGAGGGCTTGTTCCCTTATTTATTTTATGAAATCGTTACTAAGGGAAAAAGCAGGATGTTACAGTAAGCATGTTGGATATAAAGGGTGCTAATGCGGCCAAAGTTGTTCTTGTGTACTCGAGTAGTGCATGAATAGAATCTCCAAAAACCAATTTGAAGGACTCTGCTCAAGTAGTGTGATGGAAACACTGAAAAAAAAATAGAAAAGTTAATGCCCTTTTTGGTAATTTCAATCGAAAAAAAATATAAGTATCACTAAAGACGCGTAAAGAATGGATTGATTCATATATTGGACAGAAAGGCAACCCTAGAGGAGCACTCAGGGCAGGATTGACGCCTCCGAGGGTTCAATGCGAGAGCGGCGTAACTCCTCAAATCTCAACTGGGGATTACTCATGACCTGTTCTTTTCTTGTTCTCTCTAGTTTTTCTTTTTGTAATTCTTCTTTCATCATGAACTAAGTTCTTTGCTAGGGTATTGATGTAACCTTTGACTATGATGTTATTTAAGATGGTTGTTGTTACTCAATTCCAATTGATGCTTTTTAAGTTTTTATAACAGTGCTTAATGCCTTTGAATGATTCGCAACCATTTAACTGATTTGATGTCTTGCATGCAATTTGAGAGAAGGAACTGAGAGTGCTTTTTGTTGTAGAAACCATAGGCTAGCATAAGATTAGAGATAACCTGTGCAGGTTGTGTGGTCGTGTGTGGGGGAATTCACAAATCGATCTAGCTTCCAATAGGCTAGTTTGCACTAAGAGACTAGGTATTCAGTTTTCAAGAAGAGAATTACTTGACCTTGAGAGAGGCTTGTGATTAGGATAGGAACCCCGACCATTATCTATATAAATTGTTAATTGAGAAACAACTCTATAATAACTAAGTCAAGAATAGGTGAAATCAATTGTCTTAGCATCTTTTTCCACTGTCCTGTGTTTCTTACTTTTAGTTCTTTTAATTAATTGTTTATTTTAATATCTTGCCATCAAACCACTTTTTCACTTAATTCTTTTAATCAATTCAATTTGTGTTATTTATCAATTGAAAATACGGTTTAATATTATTCTCGTGGGTTCGACAACTTGAATTCCAAATACTCACTTTTATTACTTGTACGATATTGTATACTTGTTGCAGAAATTTCGTATCACTCCCCCCCCCCCCACAGAATGCTATGTTATGGAGCATAATTACATCATTACCTCAGGTAAATACTAATTTAATAGTTGAATTATCTTACACTTTGAAGGAGAAAGCATTCTAACTTCAGTTAGGGCATCAGTCATCAGTTTGAACTTTGAATAGTTTTATTTCTGAAATTTTAGAGTAAATTTTTCATCCCATCATCCAGTCATTGAAAGCCTAAATTTTTCATTTTGTAATTGAGATACTGCATGTTAACCTTATTCATAGGTTTGAGTAGGTCTTTATTGCTCTATTGTATTTCCTATTTAGTAGGCTGTAGTCTGATTCAAGTGAGGTATACTTGGGATGGGATACTGCAGTTTAACACTATTTATTGGATTATGTTTGGGGTGGGCCTTGGTTCCATACCTGTATTTAGGTAGGATTTACTCTGATTCAAGTGAGGTGTAATGTGTTGTACAATTAGATCATTCAGTTCTGTGGTTTATTTACTTTCTAGCAACGCAGACACCGAATTAGGTCTAGTGTTTATCATTTGTGAAATTAATACGTCCATTAATTCTATAACACGTTAGTGAAAATAAAATGTTTAAGCTCTGTTATGCATTTCATAATTTTTCACCTGATAATATAGGTTGCTTCAGCTAGAGGCCAAACTTTAAGGTGTTATTGATAGATCCATGTTGGAATGAGTGGACACTATGCTACCCTAAAACTGGCCTAGTGGGGGTCTTAATGTGCATATAGCTTTTAGTTGCTTTATTTGCTGAATTCAGGAGAAGGTTCTTCTACTATTGATTTGTTTAAACTTGTATGCACTCTTTGACCTTGGCCTGTTACAATCTCGTGTGTAATGTTAACGCAGCGGATTGTAGCGGTTCCTTCATTTATTTGTGCTGATGCTTCTAGTAAGTTCCTGCCTTTCTGTACCGGGTTTGCTGGTTGTTGCTGAAGCGCTTCTTGATGCATTCAAGGTATGTATGTATGTACGTTTAATTTTTTACAAAACATGGATATTCTGATCTTTTTATCTTGCATGGTGATGGTTTTGTGTAACTTAGAGAAGGGGGTTGAATCTAAGCAGACACCTTTTTAAAAAATCAAACTCTTTTTAGAAAAGTTATCTCCTAAATTTTTGAGAGATACCTCCTTATAGTCGGAGACAAGTTTTCTGAAAATGTTCTTTTTCTTAAACGAAAAACAAAATTTCTTTTGAAGGAAGGAAAATGTAAACAGTGAAAGGAAGAGACAATCACACCCAAAATTTATACCAGTTCTTCAAACACTCAAATCACTTTTCTTTCAAAAACTTTCCAATACAAACACCAATTTCAAAAACAAAACTCTCAAATGATCTAGATCAGAAAACACACTCTCAAGAACAAATAAACACACAAGTGGCTCTTCAAGAAATGCTTTCTATATTCAGCCTTTTTCATTCTCAAAGTCTCTCAAGCAATAGAGCTTTTCTCACAAATAAACAAATTTTGAACAAAGAGATTATATAAAGAATTTCAGATTGAACCTTGAGAGGAGAAAAAAGAATAGAATAATGGCTTTAGGTTGCAAGTATAATAGCAGGCTTTTTGGTTTTTTTCTTTTTTTTCTCCCTTGATAGGTCACATCATTCCCCCTTTTATAATCAGAAAATTCTGACCGTTTTCAATTCAAATTTCAGAACGTTTGTAGGTGTAGGTCAGCTGTCTTCTTCTCATTTGCTAGTATACTTTTTTTTGTACCAGGAGAATTCCTTTTATCCGTTGTGTCATAGGCTTGTACCATTTCCTTTCTTCATGACGCCTTTTACTTTAATATGTCACCATTTTTATATTTCATTTCAATAGTACCTGTGCTATCACGTTTTCCAATTTTTTTCTTTTATTGATGCCACTTTTTGACAACCATAACACGTTTTCCCTCTCTCTCTTTCTTTCAAAATTTTTGTCATTTCCTTTATTTTCTTGTCAGCCACCCATCCTTGTAGTACGGTTCTTGCTTCATTTTCTTTTTCTCCATAAAAAATTTTGACGCCCCTATTGTTTGTAGGACGTTTACTTTATTATTTTATTAACCAAAATCCTCAGCTTGTGTTTATGCTGCTTCACTGCTACATGTTACTTTTCAATGTTGTTCTATTTCTTTTTTCTAGGTCTGACGCCATCAGCTTCTTTCTTTCTCTCTCTTCTATTTTCATTAATTGTGATAACCACATTTTCTTCAACATTGTGCTGATCCCGTCTGCAACACGTCTTCCATATTGTTTTATTTTCTTCACAACTTTGTATGCTTCTTCATATCTTGCATGTCAGTGCATGCATCTCTTTCCCTGATGGTCTAGTCAAGTCACGTCCCTTTCTTTATTATAAAATTCCTCTATCACTTTTGTTGCAGCCGCTTTCAATTTTGGCCTGTGTGTGATGACGTCAAGTTGCTCACTAAAATTGGGCCTTGCATGCTTTTTGCTAAGTCTCAAGCAACGGATTGGGCTGTACAGTTTGGCTCGTGATATATGGGCTTCAAGCTACCTATTCTTTTATTTCTTACTTTTCCCAAAAGGAAGAATTTTTGGGCTGTGAAATTCTTGGACTGTATGTTCCGTTTTTTTTGTTCCCATTTCTTTAATTCTTTAAGAACAGAATTTGGCCAAGAATTAATCCTTCAAGAGCTCCCCCTTAATATTTGCTTCCCCTCAATTAAGGCTTCTTGCATGTATCCTTAACCTTGTATGCCTTTTATCTCAATGATTTTGTGAGAGGTGCATGTTTAAGGATTTATCTCTTGTATTTCCAAGGAATCTCTTGATTTCTTTAGTATCCTGACACCTTTTACTTCTCCGTGCATTGACCTAACTTTTTCTTCCATATTCTTTCTTTAATTGAAAAGAGATATGAGCCTTGTATATTGAGTTAGTTTCTAAACAAATTCTGAATTTGAAACAATGTTAATCCTAAAACACTAACACGCACATTAAAAAGTTCATATCATGTTTGTCATCACATTTTAATTTTTCAAATTGAATCAATAATTTTTCAAATTGAATCAACACATGGCATTTTAAGGAATCAAAGTTGGTTCTCAATACCTACTTTATTTTATTTTATTTTATTTTTCTTTTTGTATTTGAAGGTATGTATGTACACCTTTGGTTTGAGCCTTCGAATTAAAACGCTGCAGTAATGTAAAAAAAGGTCTTGTTTTCAGGTATATAATATTGTTTCCTCACTTGGTCTCACTTTTTGGATACAGGAAGCCTTTGCTTCACAGGTTGCATCAGCTACAACACTTTCGGTGGCGTTTATGGAAGCTCTCAGCACCCTCTTTCAGAATTTCAACCATGACTGCAAGTGAGTTTGTATGTTCTTTTTTAATCAGCTACGTTATGCTGTATTCGGTTAGGAAAATGATGAAAAGCTTGAACTTTGTTGCCAGAGTGTCTAAGATAATCAGTTCGCATGCTAATTGTCTCTTGGATGGATAAGTGGTTATTACCAATCTACCACTATCTTATCCAACAGCCACCCATGTATCTAGTTGAATTCTGTTAAAGTTCTGGCATTTTATGACATTACTCAGACGGTTTGTTGCATGAATGAATATTATTAATCATCGTTGCTCAAGGTGTTTGGTTGCAGTCGAACTTTTTGTCCTCCACGCCAACCCTACCGCGGAAGTAACATTTCCTTTTTTTTGCAGCTCTGACGATGCTTCTGGCTTCTTTGTTTCATTACTATTTGGCCTTGGCCTATTACTTGGCGGGATTATACTGGCTGCATTTGCTCTTGCTTCTTCAGCATGCTCTCCTCATGGGCACAGCATGTGGAATTGCATTTGTTCTTGGATCTTGGATCTTGGCGACCAATGCAGCTTATTTTGTCTTCAAAATTGGGACTTATTCCCGTCGCGTTACTCCTTGCAATAGGTGCCGCTTTCATCCATGTTTGTAACTCTGGTGTGTTGAAGATGGCAAGTGGCAGAAAAGCCTCAGTCAAATGACTTGCCTACGCTCACTGGTTTCCGAGTGAGTGCGGTGCAATTGCTTTACACGTTTTGGCTGAAGGGCTTGCACTGGGAGTAGCTGCAACAAAAGCATATGGACTCGGTCGTCGTATGGTCCTTCCCATCTCTCTACATGGGCTCCCTCGAGGTGCGGCTGTGGCTAGCTGCATCTTTGGTGCCACTGATAGCTGGCATGGTTCTCTTGCAACAGCTGCCGTAGTTGGGTTTATGGGTCCAATATCAGCAGTTGGATCTATTCTTGCTGGTATTGATTATAGTGGTCTTGACCACATAATGGTTCTGGCTTGTGGTGGATTAATTCCATGCTTTGGAGCTGCCTCGTGATGGGTGTCGAGTTTGCATCTTTGTGCTTAACGTTCACTAGGTCGGTTTGCTTGCATACACCTTACTGCAGTTCAGCACCAGAGGACAATTGTGCTGCATCCCCTGCATCCTCTATTGTTGCGTTGTGTGCTTACAACAGAACAGAAGTGTAGGTATTTCTATGGTTTAATTTGAAGATATCCCTCGATGAAAGACGTTAGGAAGAGCGATTTCAAGTTGAAGCTTCTTGAGAGACATGAGTACTAAGCGGAGAAGATTGTGAATGTATACCGACAGAACAGATCAATTGATTGTGTATATTTTAGTGATAGACTTTCTCTCTTGGGACTCATTTGTTTTGGGGCAGTCTTTGTGAGTTGCTAAAGGGGGGAAAAAAGAGAACTTGAGGCGGATTTACAAGTTTTAACCAAAAAGCAAAGGCAGATTAATAATGTGAAAAGTTTTATTCAGAACAAACGGATGTATATAGAATATAACTAGTCATGGTCTAGATTGAACGGTTGATGAAACAGGGTAAAATTGAAAAGTGGAACTGATCTGATTATTTGCTTTCCCTCATTCGGGTTGTCACAATTAGAACCAACATTTTACAGGGGCTTGTGGCCCTTTACATCTTGCGTGCTGTGATATATAAAATATATAAACTGCGACGGATGTTCAGTTGTTGCTTCACGTATGTTCATGTTACGAGGAGCAGCACTCGAGCAATTAAATGTGTTTTTTTCTCCTTTATTTCTTCCTTCCTAGCTAATTCCATAATAAAGACATAGTAGTCATTCAAGGTTGGTGTCCTCCATCCAAGCCTGGTGGATCCTCCTCCTCCTGCTTTTGAAAGTGCACAGTGCGCAGCTCTCAATGAATGGGATGGTAAGAACCTGTATTAGAGGGGATGAAGCCCCGCGTACATTTTAAAGTTGAAAGACTTTAGTGGCAACTTTAAAATGATGATTTAGAAACGTCAATGATGTTTGAAGTGTTGGTGGAAATAATTGGAGGAGGTGGCCCAAATTATGGGTTGCGTGCTGGAGTTGAGTGACACCTACCTGGGCATGTTCTATGTCCACGGGTGCTGATTAATGCTGGGATCATATAAGAATTGATCCTCGAAATAAGCAAAGCAATGTTTGCGGGGGTGTTTCCTATAATCGGAATCATAATCATGAACATCCACATCCATAAACAAACACAAGCAGAAAGCAAAGCAAGTGACTAATTTGGCAAGGCATTGTTCATTCTCTTCTTCTCGTTACAATCGACAGCATTGAACAAATCAGATAATGCGTCAGCAGAGTCAAAACAAGCTATATGAACAGAAGTCTACACAGCTAGTACAACAAACAAAATCAACCAACCGAGTTGAAGAAGAACGATCCTCACTTTGATGACGATGACGATGATGCTGATGCAGATGCAGCAGCAGTCTGGGAGCCGGTGAACTTGGCGAGGAGCACGAAGGTCATCCCTCCGAGGACGTTGTTAAGGAGCCTGAGCGCGAACACGGAGGACCTGAAAGCGACGGGAGGGAGGGCCTTGTCCAGCAAGAACTCAATCCCGTTCAGGGTCTGGTACCTCACGTTGCTGCTCACTCCCATGTGTGCCGCCCACGTGAGGGCGTTCAGCAGCGTCGGGGGCGCCTTGTTCGGCGTCTCGAAGCTCGGATCCATCTTCTTCCTCACCATGATCAGCCCGTTGGAGATGGCGGTCCCGACCAGGCCCGCCGCGAACCCCACCGCGGCAAACACGGCCCCTTTGTACACCAGGGTCCCCAGGCGGTCTGCCAGGCCGTAGGGGCCCGGTTCGAACATGTGGCTCTTGGGGCAGCTGGCCAGGATTGAATCGGAAGGAGGAGGAGAGAGGGTTAGGGTTAAGGCGGTGGGCGCGAGGAGATACATGAGGGTGAAGTTGAGAATGCAGCCAACCACGAGTGTCGAGAAGACGAAGTCGAGCTCGTTGATGCCGAAATTGGGGCGAGTGGCCATGTCGCCCACGACGCAGGCGCTGACGCCGACCAGCTCCTCCATCAGGACCTTGAAAGGGAATTGGGGATCAGCAGCAACCCTGGATCTCCATCCGTTTACGAACGCTCCCAGAATTCCAAATCCATCACCGCCGCTGAACTCTCCGTCGGACCCGCCGCTTCCTCCTCCTCCTCCTCCTCCGCCGACGCCGTCACCGCCTCCTCCTCCTCCTCGTCCTCGGGCGAAGGAAAAGTGTAGGGTGTGGAAGGAGAGGATGGGGTTGGTGTTTGGGAGATTGAGAGAGGAATTGAGAGGCTGACGTGGCGACGGGAAAGAGTGATGATGGTAATGGTAATTATGGTGAGCGGAGAGAGGACTGAAACGGAGCTGAGCCATGGATGCTGCTGCTGCTGCCGCTGCCGCCACCATATTCTTGACGAATCAAACAGAAATCTTGGTTGTAACTGTGAGAATGAAAAGTAGAAGGAAGGAAGCAAGAACTACAACTTGAATGGAATGGAATGGAATGCAATGGAATCAGGATTGGGATTTGAAGAAAGTGAGTGAGTGAATATTAGAGAGAGAAAGGAAGAAAGAAAAACGTTACGCGTACGGAATTTTGGACTGGCGACATCCTCTTCACTCTTGTAATCTCAATCAATCTTGTTCAGTAGTATCTTACAAAATATCTCAGTTTAACAAAATATTTAGTCAAAAAAAGTCTATCATGTTCCAAGTTGTTACCTTCAATCAAATTCATCCTCATCATATAAAAATAATTATAATAATATTTAAAGTTATTAAAAATTAATTAAATTAATTATTTAATAATTTTAAGGATAAATTTAAAAATATTTTTTTTATGTGTCAATTATTAAAGAATTGTAAGCATGTTCTAATTGTATATACACATATTTTGTTATGGTATAAGTTCATTTTCTTTATTAATATTATATTTTCATTTATGTTTTTTTGATAATTTGGCTTGATTTTATCAACACATAATTATTTTATATATATTATTCTATTATTTTTCTTTCAACATCATTCCCAGAAGTGAATGGTGAATAATGTTGTGTATAAATAGAATTATTCGCTAAAGTGAATGGTAATGATACCTATAAGAAAATATAATCATTTCTTGAAGTGAATGTAATGGTACCTACAAGAAAATAAAATTATTCCCTGAAATGAATAGTATCAGTACATTTAAGAAAACAAAATCATTTCAAAAAGTGAATGATAATGGTATGATGAGAAAATAAATCCATTCTCAGAAGTGAATGGTAACTTTACGATAAGAAAATAAAATTGTCTTTAGAAGTAGATGTTAATTGTACCTATAAAAATGTATAAGCATTCTTAGAAGTGAATGCTAATTGTACCTATAGTGAAATATAATCATTCTCATAAAATAATAACAATAAATCCCAAGAAAAACGATATTCATTCCTAGAAGTGAATGCATCATTATTATTAAAAAATTATTATTTCTATATTTAAGGAGATTATATATACATATTCTAAAAAGTGAATATGTCAAAAGATCATTCTTAGAATTGATTAAATTTTATTTTACATTCCCTAAAGCGAATGTAACTACTCTAACATTTATTTTTGAGTATCCATAATTTATTAATTTTGAGATTTTGTGTATTTATAATTTGGTACTTGTATTCTCTTTAAGAGAATAATATAATGAATTCAATATTTACTAATTATAAAAAATAACTTGATACTCACATCTGCAAAAAAAAAAAAAAAAACAGATGCATTCGAGACTATAAGATCTTAAAATTAGTAGTGAGAGAAAAACTCAATAGTTTTTAAGATAAGTTCTCTATTTAAATTATGTGATGAAAAAATCACTAACGAGAACTAATTGGGAAAAATATTTTCCGCATTTCACACTCCAAATATGCTCATGTTGTAGGAATATGTGAAAGGAATTATAATAATATTTTGAATTGAAATTCTGTCTTCTCATACATAGCTAAATAAAATGAAGAGCTATTCATGAGAATTCATAAAAATCGTCTAGTTGGCTATGGTCCATTCCCTAAAGTGAATGCGACAACTAATAACTCCAAAAGTAGCAAAATTATTGGAATGATAAATGTGTATTGAAATAACTTAGTCATGTACCTATGGTAGGTTTGCTTGATATTTATCAAATATCTCTATAAAAGAATGATCACAAAAATATTTGCTTTAGAATATTAGTCATTCATGACATGAGAAATAATTCAAGTAATATATTTAGAGATATATGTTTTTTTTATTTAAAGATCATAATTGAGATGTTGATCATTTTATTAATGACATAAATGTTTCCTGATATGTTAGTTTTCTTTCTTTTCATAAATTTTGAGTTTATGATTTTATGGTATTATTATTTTAGAAATATTTTATTTTATTTAAAAACTTTTTACTTAGCATCAAATCTCAACTGTTGATTCAATTTGCAAAATTAAATTGATGATGACAAACATGGTATGAATATTTTAATGTGTGTATTAGTGTTTCAGGCTCAAGGTTGTTTCAGGTTCAAATTAGTTTTAGCCTAATAACTTAGCCCAAGTTTTTTTTTTGGGTGCAATAAGACAATAGAAATAATTAAGGCCCAATCTGTTTTTTTTGGAGAAATGAAATATTGGAAGCAGTTAGAGACAAAATGAAAGGGGCCAATAAGAAACAAGTGGGTTTCTGAACCCAATACTCGGCCCAAATGAAATAAATAAACAAGAAGCAGCTGAAGCCCAAAAAATAAATTTGGCCCAACATCAAGAGCTGTCCAAAATTTCTCTGGAGAAGAAGTCAAAGAAGAAAAAGTGACGTGACAAGACAAAAATAGCATAGGGAAGGAAAACTGACACGGACAAAGAGGAAAGAAAGGGTGTCAGCTCCTTTAAAGGAAAAGGAAGAAAGAGAAAGAAATAGGAGGCAACTTTAGGGTACCTCACCTGACACTAAGCAGTGCAAAAACAGGGAAAGACGTTTTCCTCAAAGGAAACAAATGACAAAAAGAAAGAAAGAGAAAAATGAAGTTAGGCGATGTCATAAAACGTGTTGCAGCAACAAAATTAGATGTTGAAGCAAGAAAGAAGCATGAGAAGTAGGTGTGTGTGTGTGTGTATATATATATATATATATATATATGCTGCTGACAAAAGGAAAGAGAAAGAGAAAAAGGCGAAATTGGCATATCTGTCGCCACAAGGGAAATAATGAAGGAGTCAGGAGGGAGAGAGAGAGAAAGATAGAAAAGGTACAAAGAAAAGCTTTTGTACAATAGAAAAGGAATTATCCTTGTACAAAGGACACTGTATGAACTAATAAGGAATGGACAACACATCAATACCTGCAACGTTTTGAATTTCAAACCTACAATGGTCAGAAAAATTTCAGTATATAAAAAGAGGTGATGTGACCTATCAGAGGCAGAAAAAGAGGAGCCTAAAAAGTCTACCATTATTACTACAATCTGAAGCAATTACTTCATTCTTTTTCTCCTCTTAAGATCTACTATGAAATCCTCTATATAATCTCTTCTGTTCTAATTTGTTTCTTTGTGAGTGAAGCTTTATTTTTGTTTGAGAGTCTTTGAGAGTAAAGGCAGCAGAGTTTAGAGAAATTTTCTTTTTGAGAAAAGTCATATTTGTGTATCTCTGTTCTTGAGCGTTTTTGAATATCCGTGAGGATCCTTTGAGAGTTTGTTTTGAATTGGTGTTTGTATTGGAAAGTTTTTTTTTTTTGGGAAGAGTGAATTATATGGGCTCATTCATCCATCATGTGGACTATTTATAAATTACATATGATTTTAATAGATGCATCAAACAAATGGTCACATATGTGTTTATCATTAACTCGTAACATGGAGTTTACAAGATTGATTGCTTAAATGATTTAAGAGCAGAGAATGTAGATAATGTCATTAAGACAATTTTTTTCTTGATAATAATGGTGAGTTAATGTCTCAAGATTTTAATGATTACTGTATGTCAAATAGAACAATAGTTGAAGAACATGATGCTCCAATTCATGCATGGTCTAGCAAAATTGTTTATTAAATGCCTCAAATTAATAGTTAGATCATTACTTATGAGAACAAAACTTCATGTTTTGGCATGAGGATATGATGTCTTGCATGTAGCAACACTTGTACGCATCATGCCAACAAGTTATTATAAATTCTCTCATTACACTTGGATTTTGGTCAGAGCCAAATTTTTACCGTCTTAAATTTTTTTAAACGCTTAAACGCAAAGTGTATGTTAAAATTTCTCCACCACAACGCACAAAGATGAAATATTAGAGAATGTTGGGAATATATGATTGATTATGAATCACTTTTTATTATAAACTACCTCAACTAATCAGATATTTATTTGTGGCAATATTTATTTTATTGTCATTTTGATGAATGGTTTCTCTGTTTTAGCGTGTTGATTTGTCTACATTACGGTGTCGATTTCTCTGCGTTACGGTATTGATTTCTCTGTGTTAGAGTGTTGAGTTGGTTTCTCTATGTTAACGGGTTGGTTTTTCTATGTTATGGGGTTGATTTATTTATTTACATAGTACTTGGTTGTGTTGGTTTAGGGTTGCTGTTGGTTTACATAGATTGGAATTGGATTGCTTATTATTTTGTTGGTTTCTTTACTTTTTAATGCACAAAAAGAGTGTTGGTGATTTACATGCGTGTAGAAGAAGAGTGAGAGTTAAATAGAGAATGTGAAGAGTTGTGTATTTTAATGTGTTATCCGTTTTTTGTTGTTCGGGTAACATATATCAACTATAAAAGTGGTTTAACACTGGCAATAGGTCGAGACACATTTTAAAAAAAAGAATCTGTCAAACACTTGCAAAACCTGCCTGGACAAGTTATGTACGTACAAAATCAACTGGGAATGGGAAATGAGAGTACTTTGGGGATACAACAACAATAAATCCCCGCCCCTCCTTCCCTCACTTTGGCAATAGCAAGGAGAAAATGTGTGTAAGGGTGTTAGCTTGCATAATATATGGTCTAATTAAGGCTAAGCTATATTATATAATTAAAAAGGATGGGCTCATTTTGCATGCTCGTCTTCAGAAACAGGGATGCTAGGAGGAGGAGGAGCTTCGTCTTCTGATGTATTCTTATCTTGTTCCTCATCATCATCATCTTCTTGTTCTTCTTGTTCTTGCGGAACAGGAAACATCGATTTTGACTGCACGGCTCGAGCGCTTTCCCCTAACGGGGAGCGTGGGGACATGGGCAGCACCGGCCTGCCAGTGGCATCTATAGGATATAGTTCTGCCACTTCTTCCATGCCCTCATCTAGGTACACCACATCCTGCATTGTCAGCTGATGGTACTCCACTATTTCCCGCAGGAAACGATTCTCGCGAGAATATATCTCATTCTCATTGGCCAACCGAGCCTTCTCAGCCAAAAGAGTCTCTAGTTGGAGTCGGATCTGATAGATAGACAGATATCAAGGAGGGCGTAAACAGCAAGCTAGCTAGCTAGCATATAATTAACGCGTGCGTACGTACCAGATCATCGTCTGCACGGTTTTGTCCCTTGTCGCGACCCTCGCGATCTCGGAGCAACTTATTTTCTTCTTCTAGCTGAGCACAACGCGCCTTGGCAAAAGCCAAATCTGCTTTAACGGTTTTGAGCTCCCGCAGAAGTAGTTTTGCTTTGGCGGCTGTTGCCATTGCCACCTGTGATCAAAAAGCAAATGTATGTGCTAGCTTTGTCATCGTGTCTCTTTATTTATTATATAGCATGCATATGCTAACTAGTCGAACACATTAATTGATTAATTAATTAGTTAATTACATATATATATAGTTGTCAAGTCAAGCCACCTTACGTCGCGGGATGCCTTGAGTTGTGTTTCGTGGATAGTTTGAGGGTTTGTTGATGCTGTCTGGCCTAATTGCTGCTGCTGCTGCTGCTGCCACGGATTCCACATGATCCCTGCTGAGTAGTCCTCTCCATTTAGCCTTATTTGACTTCTAAGCTCTGCTGTTTTACTCTCCCCAATTGTTCCACCTTCCTGATTATAGCACCGGGCACCATTCAATTCAATTGAAAGACTAACTAACGTAAAGGAAGAATAATTTAAAATAAATAGATATATATATAAATAAGGCAAAAGCCAACCACCCAACCATTTGCGTAAATTCCTAGCTAGTCCTGCAACAGATATGAATCTCTCATGCGCTAATTAATTACAGCAGAAGAGAACTCAAGCAATTTATATATGCAAAAAATGATACGCGTACACCCAATTTTATACACTCATACCTACACCATTAATAATGCACAAACTTTATTCTTATAAGTGCATAAACATTACAAACTTATAGATGATATTATCAATTATACTTAATTAAGTGAACAAACTTTACATGCATTAAAACACAAACTTTATATACATAAGTATAAGGTGTATGTATGGTGTATATTTTTTAGTGTACGTGTAGCAGGACTCTTCTATATGCGTGTTGTCACTAATTACATTAGTTAATTATCAAAAATGCTACATGTACATCCAATTTTATACACTCATACATACACCATTAATAATGCACAAACTTTATTCTCATGAGTGCACAAATATTACAAACTCATAGATGATATTCTCAATTATACTTAATTAAGTGCACAAACATTACATGCATTAAAACACAAACTTTATGTATATAAATATAAGGTGTATGTATGGTGTATATTTTTGGGTGTACGTGTAGTAGGACTCGTTAATTATATGCAGGCCATCGATCATCAGATCCTAATTAATTCATTCCTGCATGCAGCGTATCACCTGAGCAGCACGAGCGTCGGGAATAAAGGCATTAAAAGAGTGTGATCTGAGTCGAGTTTGGGGCATTATGCC
>QANU01022113.1:0-95174 GCA_003254905.1 Nissolia schottii
GTTTCATCACTCTCAAACCATGTTCGTTCACAATTTTATTTATTTATTTTATTATTTCTTCTTTCTCCATTTCTAGCGAATCAGAAAAATGTCAATGCAAATACCATGAGTATAAAATAACACCACTGCATTTGTGCTGCAATGGAACAAATTAAATAGAATTTTCCATTTTAAAGTATTGAAACGCTAATGGTACATGTCATGTAGGATTTTATTTATTTTTACTTTTTAAAAAAAAAATTACACTATCGTTGAGTTAGTATGTCCTTGACCTGGGACCCAATTGTCAGTTCGGAGGTTTTGACCTTGTACCCTTTGCCCAACACCCAAGAGAACTACTTTCTAGTCTCTACACGTGACCACGTTGTACAAACCCCATCTGCAGGTTAGATTGGGCTTCTGTCTCTTATTCCAGCCAAAATAACATGCCGCATCCATATTTAGCCTCAGCACAAAGCCAAGTCCTTTATCTTTGCTTTGACGAGTTCCTTTAAATGTTCTGCTTACTTTCCTGCATGTCCATGTGCCAAAAAGCATCTCATTTATATGATGCAAAGATATCTGTTAATACTTTTTCCATCTTCATCTTAACGAGATATAAACTGACGTTACCGAACATAATGGTTATTTTTCTAGTTTCTGCGGCAGTTTCTCCACGGAATAATAAACTGCGACTAATGTAGTTGTTCCGTGGCTTTTGCAGAGCATGACCCTACCTCTGAGTTCTCTATTTCTCATTACTTTGGAATGCCTTGATCTAATACAAACACGCCAAAATCATATATTACGTATCAATCTCAGCTGACATCAATAAATATAGGTAACCTTTTACATATTCTTGCCTCCACAAAAGACAAACCATTCTTTTCCCCTCTATTTCCCAAAAAAACCAATAAATAAATATATCATTTTATGGAATTCATCTGAACAAATATACTATTTACAGAATATCGACTCTCCTAGTTTATAGCAGTAAGAGGAAGTCTGGAATCTCTAACTGATTGAGTGTCTTCATATGCCCCAATGTGTTTAATATCTCCGTTAACTAGCTTTTGGGATTTTGCTTCCCAGAATGACTTCAATAGTTCCTCAAACGAAGGGGTTCTCAGTTCTTCTATGGATAATACGCTGGGTAAATTGAAAGGTCTTTTTCTTGGTGTTGAACAAGATGGTTCGTCCACCTGTTGTCACAGGGTAAATAGAACAACATAAACAAATTAGCATCTGCCATCCAGTAACCAATGAATATTGTCATGGCTGAACTAATAAGGACCCTATGTTATGTAATACAGGTTATGCATGCTACAATAAAGAATTCTGCTTGAGGTTGAAGTCTCATACCGTGTATTCGCTGAGCAGACATTTTCCAGCATTTTCAGTAATCTCTACAATTCTGTGGTAGTGTCCACCCTTTAATTCTCTCAGATCTCCACAGCATGGGATAATCATGGAGTTCAGGTTCGCACAAGCTTCATGATCAAGTTGCAAAGCATCTGCATGTGTTATAATTTGTCAGTTGATATTTACGGTATCGACCTACCAAGGCAATAATGATACATAGATATGAGGCTAGACACTGACGATCAATAGATGAGTTAATATCCTTGTTTGCTATTCCTGCGTCTTCCAGTGTAGTAGATACAGAACTTGAGAACCGAGCACGTAGAGTTTGATTAGCTTCCATTCCTCGCCTAGCCAGAAAGCAAGGGGAAAAGAAGTTTAACAAAATATAGTGTCTTCTGACTGTTTCTATATGGATAGGGGATGGAAAACCTACCTAACAATAGTATCCACAGAGGCTGCATTGCTCTTCTCCAATCTAAGCAACGACTCTTGAGCATTTCTCCATTGTTGTAAACCTACTTTGGCTTTGTTGAGGCTGCAGTTGTTATGTTCAGCATGAGTTTAAACAGAAAAGAATAAAAATAGGGGAAATTACGATTTATCCTGGCACATACCAGGTTTGAAGAACCTCCACAAGGTCTTTCTTTCCAGATTCTACGGAAGAAGTATTCTCTTGGTAGTTGGATTCTGTTTTTTCCATGTGAACTCTCCATTCTGCCTTGACAGAAGAAGTGGAATTTTGCATGGTTAATGTTTCTTGCTGCAGTTGACTGGTTCTACTGTTTGCACTATCCCGGAGATCGTTAACCGCCATTTGAACCTAATTAATAAGAAAAGAATATTATGTTCAAGTACTTACGGAAGGCTCTGTAGGCAAACTTAACATCTTTAAAAGCAACAGTTACCAATTTTTTCTTTCTAGCGTTTGAACTTGTAAGCATTTCTGCCACTTTTGCCAATAGTTGCTTTTCTTCAAAAGCAGCGCACTCCTACACTCAGCAAAGAACGAAGAACATTAAAGTTAAAGATGAGTATAAAAAATGAAGACGAGTATAAAAAATCTAATATAATTTACATAATTCTCAGAAAATGCACGGCAATCACCTCAAACTTCTTTTCAAGTTCACACAATTTCTTATCATTGTCAAGTTGTGCTTCTTCCACAATTTGGGTCAGGCTGGACGCATGCCTGCCTAACGTCTCAAAGAAGTTCACTGTTATTTCAGATACTGCACGTGTAGTCTCAACTGCTCTGGCATGTGCCTGCATGCAATAGCAGAAAATTCAGCATCTCTAACTTGGAAATTCGGTCAACAAACTCAAAATCACCCACCTCTCGTTGTTGATGAGCATAAGCAGTTAAATTGGACTCTTGCTTGTGGAGACTACTTTGAAGATCGTTCAGTAGCGAATCAGCTTCTAATGCAATTCCTTTAAAAACCTGCAGCATAAATTAAGTTAAATGCGGCAAGTATGTCTAAGTAAAATCAACTTTAATGGATAATAATACACCACTTACATCCTCCAAGGCAGATGAATGCTTAGCTACTTCAGATTTCAAGTCTTCATAGGTTAACTGATTATTTCCTTTAAACTCCTCGGCTAAATCATCCAAAGCTTTAATTCCAGAACCATACATGTTTTTCAACTTTGTTACCCTTACTCTAAGATCTTCAGTAGCCTTCAATAGCATACCAAATTGATGTTAGTAAATCTGAAAATTTAAGTTAGGTAACAATAATGATTGCCTCTTTTGGAAACCTACCTCCGCCTTTGTTGATACAAAAGACTGCATATCTTCGTCCATATCCCTCAGTTGCTGCTCCTGATGCATTACAGATGCTGAAACTGTCTTGTGCAAAACTTCCAGCTGTTGAGCCAACTGAGACTGGAATTTCTGGATAAGTATTGTATTTCCTTCTTCAATTTTATCCTTCCGCTCTAAGGTTGGAAAAGGCAATTAATGGGCAAACACATCCCTCATGTCAGTAACCTGTACTTATCCATTCATACCCCACAAGCAAAACGGCTAGAGAATAATACTAACCAATTTTAGAAAACAAATTTGACACATCTGATGCAGCATTCTCAAGCTCTGCTCGTAGGTCAATTGCACGCTCCACAAGTGCTTTCTCTGAAAAGGCATGAAAAATTGTTGAAAATAAAAGATATGAACTATGAGGTATAATGTACTGCATGTGCAACATACTGAAGAATACTACATTGGCATGAAACGGTAAGAACACATTCACTAACCAGATTTCAAGAGATTTGATA
Source organism: Nissolia schottii (assembly GCA_003254905.1). NCBI lineage: Eukaryota > Viridiplantae > Streptophyta > Magnoliopsida > Fabales > Fabaceae > Nissolia > Nissolia schottii. The sequence continues at coordinate 3,622 of QANU01022113.1, forward strand.
TCAGAAATTCCTTTTCCTTAATTGTTGCATTTGCTTGTTTGTGCCTTTCCTCAAGATCATACAATGACTGCTCAGTTTCTTCTAGACTTTTCTGAGAATACAGATGCCAGAAGTAAGTTGTAATTCCAGAACAGATGAGATCAGTAGGTCAAAACAAAAGAATGAAGCTGTTATGCATGGCCAATTTTACCTCAGTTTTTTCAAGTTTGTCTGTTAATTCAGAAGTCAAAATTTGCTGAGAATTGTAGAGTTCTTGAAGCTCCACCAATTGCTACATGCAAATCATCGCTCGTCCTTACTTCAACAAGCTAATCAATCAATAACAATATTGGAATAATTAACTGACAGAATATATACCTTATCTTTAGACTCTGCCTCTAGTTCCATGCGTTCTATCTTCTCAGCCATGGCCTAGAGAACATATATTTAGGATAAGCAATGTTTCCACAATTATAACACCGGATTTTCAATTCATACTAAAATGAAAAACACTCGTAATTAACCTTCTTCTCTGCTTCTTCGTGAAGATAGCGATCACGCGGTATGTAGATTCCGTTCTTCTCTCTTGCAGCATATACCTCTACATAACATAAATGAAAAATACCACGTTTCAGCAGAGAACAGTCCAAAGGGGGAAGATCAAGCGAGAGAAGTTTGTCAATGTACTACTTCCTCTCTAGAATAATTGAAAAAAAAAAAAATAGAAAGATGGATTGTGCAAAGTGAGTTGCAGAAACTTTAATAATCTGGAAACAGTCAACAACCTTGCTTCAGTCTGTCAATTTCAGAATACAAGTCCTTAATCATTGCAGATTTCATCATTTTCTGATTGACCTGACAAAATTACCAACTTCAAATCATTAGATATGTTTCACGATTGAAAATACCAAGCTGATAAAAAAAGAAATGTTGACCAAGAAAGAAGGAGCAACAATAAAAGGTCACCTCTGGTTTGTTCTTGATATTTTTGGCGCGGTGTGCATAATCCAAGGTACTAAGGGTTTCTTCAAGACAGTGAATGGAAGGTGATATTGTGGCAATAATGCATGTCTTGGTTTTACCACCCAAGGAATCCCTCAACAATCTGGTTAATTTGCTATCCCTGATATTTAAAAAGATATCTCAGTAGCAAAATCATTGTCCAGATGTGGAAAGCGAGCAATATATATGAATGAGAAATCGACAATTGACTAGATATGTTGCAGCTACTCATACCTATATGGAACATGACCTGAGTGCTCAACTAGGGCATTAATCACTCGACCAAGTGTAAGCAAGCTTTTATTTATCTCCCCAGCCTCCCTAGCTCTACCCTGCAAATATTAGCTACGAAATTTTATTCTTTTCAGACAATACGGAACAAGACAGAGATAATTGCCAGCAGTGAAGAGGACTAAATAGGGTCAAGGGAATACCGACGTACATTTACAGCCAGACAAAATAAAATAATGTCACAACTTATGCCAAAACAAACAGGTTATCATAAAGATTCATGTTCGAACCCAATTGAGCAATAATCATATGATACCTCTCTTGCACCAGAACGCGAAATATTCTCGGAGCCTGCGAGGTCCACGAGATTTAGCTTTCCACATTTAATCATTTCTTCACCCTCCAGAGTACACTCCTTGATGTGAATTGTGATTGAAAAAATGGAGTGGGAACGGCTGCTTTGTTTGTTAAGAAGAGTCTCGGCTGTACGCCTCTTTGCAGAACCTTTTTCCAATATCTTGTAAATTTCATTTGCAGTGGTAACAATCTCTTCCTCTAGACCTCTGACAAAAACACCACCTTTCCCATCCTCCATAAGAGCTATAGGTTTCTTGGACTTATCATCAACAAATTTTGAAGTCTCCTCGGGGGCCAAAAGATCTGTTATTTCCTCATTGTAAAGCTCTAGAAATGTTACTTTCATGCTATATTCAGCATTTTGAGCTTCTAATATATCAAAAATCTGTTTCACAGCTCTCGGAATGACACCAGCATCATGGGGAAATTCGCCGTTCTAAAGAATCAAGAACACACAGATAAGAATGGAGTTCAATACAAAACAACGAGAAGACATCATAAAGAGTAATACAGGAGAAATGAATAACCTTCTTTCTTGCGCCTCCTTCCATTGTGTATGTCTTCCCCGTTCCTGTCTGGCCATATGCAAAAATTGTGCAGTTATAGCCCTCAAGTACTTCATACACAATAGGAGACACTGACTGGTCATACAGTTCTTTCTGCTGAGAGGCAGGACCAAACACCTTCGCCAAAAATAGAAATGAAAAAATCAGGGTAATTGCTATTTTCGTGGAAAAGTTTCATTTTAATAACAGAAAATAACAGTAAACTACTTAAGTCTTATTTTGTTACTGTGATTATGATTGATAGTTAGCGATATAAGAATAAAGGGAATTAAATTAAATTCCTTCAAAAGGACTTTTAAAGTTGTGTGTGTTATTATCTTCATATAAACTGCATTTTCATTTTGTTTAGGCACACAACAAAACCTTATCAAATGCGAAGGTTCTATCGATCTGCTTGTTGGCTATATTCTGCACAGCCGAAACCTCCCTCCTTCCTTCGTTACACGAAATCACAACAGGCGTATGCACTCTCATCTCATCTTCACTCAACGGCCTGCAAGCAAAAAAAAAAAAAAAACACACACACACACACACAAACCAATGCAATCACATAATTTTTCCGAGTCAAAAAACCAGCTCAATCAACTCACACTCAACTCAACACCGAGTTAGACCGCGTCAAGCTCATTAACTCACCTGCACCGAACGAGGACTTGCACATTGACGCCTTTGTCCTTGTCATACTTGCTGTGATTACTTGAATTCGAATCCGCAGATCGCAGATCTCGCCCTGCCTTATCGGTGGACCTCGGCGTCTGCGACGGCGACACCGGCACCAAACCTCCTCTTCTCTGCTGAGCCTCCATTTGCTTCGATTCTACACTCTGCACAACCACTTCCAATCGCAATCGCAATCACCAAATCCTGATCAGAAAGAAAAAACAATTACCGGTGAGTTTTTTTTATCTGATTTTTCAGATTCGTCGGTGTGTGGATCGAGAATGACGAAGAATCTGCAATGGAATGGAACGCTGTGGAATTGGAATCAGACACTTACAGTGAAAAAAAAAAAGAGAAAAAATAATAGTGCCGGCTTTCACGTGAGAGAGAAATCTTCAAGTCAAAGACTACCAGAACCTATTGCTTAAGATAATTGTTAATGGTTTATAGATATATATATAAATAAATAAATACATAATAATAATAATATGTGATGAAGAAATGAAAGGGAGGGAATGTCTTTTTTAGGATTGAAATTACGAAAAAGAAAATAGAGAAAATTTGGAAGCGAATTAAGAACGCCGTTACGGGGGCGTTTGAAAATAAAGTGACGGCAATTGACGAGGAAGGGGGGGGGGGGGNGGGCATGGGATAACGTCGTCAATGTGGGTCGTTTCTACTTTCTCGTTTCTTTTCGACCGTTATGAACAAGACAAGATGCGTCAACATTAAAAATTAGAAAGAACTTGAAAAAATTTGAAACCTAACAGCCAACAACACTGTACACTGCGCTCTCTCCTTCCTTCACTAACTCACTTACTTCAGCTCCATCTTTTAATACTTAGATTAATATAACTACTTTTAGGTTTGGGGGAATGCCCTAATTAGGCAACCAATTCTCATCTCAAAAAATAAATATAAAAGTCTTCTATATGTTTCTAAAAATTTTAAACATTATTTTGTTAGATCTTCTATTCAAAATGTTCAGAGATTAATCATGATAATATTTAAAATATTTAATGATCAATTAACAGTGTTTAGAGATTGATTATGTTTTTTTGTTAAGGAATTAATGTAAACAATAATAAAAAATTCAAGGACTAGGGATATTAACATTTTAGATTTTTAATCGTGGATTAGTGGATCGACTCGATTTGAGCTATTTAAATTAGACTAATCAATGTATAATTGACTTCAAATATTGATGATTTTATATGAAAAATTATTTTTTAAAAATAAATAAGTGCATCGTGCGCTCCTTACATGGTATATTATTATTATTAAAAATAATTGAAAATAGCAGGATATTTATAATATAAAAAAAATGAAGAGAATCAAGGCAAGGGTTCCTATCGTTGAGGAGGAAAGCTGGCCCTCAATATCATGCACAGTGACCCACTGCTAATTTTGTTGCTTAAAATGAAAAAACAATTACATTGGGGACCATAAAAATATAAAATAGTTTGATTTTCAGTTTATGGGTGTTGATGGAAAAATATCATGCACTATTTAAGTATATCCTGCCTGCGAACCAAAACCTTTTCAAACTTTATTCAAAATCGTTGCAATATAAAAGTTCTTTTAATTGTCGAAGTATCTAAACCGAGATACTAATACTATTTAGATCTTCTTTGTTCTGTCCTTCTATAGAATATAAATAATTAAAGTATGCAAAGTTGGTGCCTAATTGGAATGGAAAATATTTACATAAAGTGATTTTTTTCCCGATTGAATACGTGTTAGATAAAGAAAGAGTGTTGATAATGAGAGGACTAGAAGTTTGGTGGTTCACAAAAGGAAGTCAGGGTGGGGTTTTAGCTTGGTGGTATAAGGTTTACCCCACTTTGATAAAGAGTGAGGCACATGCCGGTTGATTTTTTATGATTCCTATCTCTTGCATTCATTTTTTCTTCTTTTTTCCTTTTTTATTTTTGAATATATTTGCCTTCTAATTTTGGTGCACGACAGAATCCTATGACCATAAATATGTTTTAAACACATGGGATTTAAATTATTTTAGTTGAGTATTTTGCTTCACTACTCCCCTCTCTTTAGTTTTCTTTAGCATTTCGTATCTTATTATGATTTTCTTACTCCCATTAATAGAGGGATGATCATAAATATGTTTTAAACTCGTGAGGGTTTAGTTAGTTTTGATTGATTTGCTTTACCCTTTCTTTGTTTTAATCAAAATAACCAATATTTGAAATCTATTAAATTTTAGGTTGATCCATAATACTATGAGAATAAAACTTTTGCAATGTTATTTTTTCTATTCACAAGAACAACATTATATAAAAGAAATAAGAGTCAAATCACTTAAATCAACTAAAAGTACTTGATAAATCTACGTTCTTTTCTCTACCTTGTTTTTTTTAGGGTTTCATATCTTATTATGATTTTCTTACGCCTCATCAATGGAGAGATGACTCTCCTTCAATTCTCTAAATACATTGATTTGGCAATATAAAAAAATTGTCATGTGACAGATAAAATTGGTCAGAGGAAGTAATTACTAACAAGTTTGATGATATACTAGCTCAATTTCTCCTAAAAACGATAACATATGCTCATTTATTAGGAAGAAAAGCAACTTCAAATGGTCCATAATTGTAAAATGTCTTTCACAATTTTTTATTTTAATTTATCTAAAAAGAAATACCTCAACATTTTTCTTTTTTTCTTTTGGGTAAGTGTAGCATTAATTATTGTAAGCGCCGAAAATAATTAAGATACATGCCTGAGCCAATTTAAGAATTTGAAAACTGCATTTAAGAAAAGAATAAAAGAAAAAGTCTGTGAATTATAACTCAAGTGATACCTCGTTTAATATTTATTTAAAGGAGTTGTTAGTATCAAGTTAGGGGTTTAATTTCTGCATGCCCATCATTTCTCTCATTCCCTTAGCTTTTTCCTTAGAACAGAACCAGTCAAATTAAAATAAAAACAAAAAGGAACCCGAAAACTTAAAAAAAAAAAAAAGATTAAAATGATATTTTAAAATAGGGAAATCAAGTTTAAACTTGAAAGGAAGGTTAAGATTAAGAAGAAGAACCCTTATCCTTATTGTCCCAAATCCAAACCAAAAAGCTATAGGAACGACGCAGATGATGAGAACGGATACGAAATTTCCACTTCAAGCACAACCTAACAAGTAAATATAATACACGGTCCGGCTTCTTTTAAAATGTAAGATACATTTTGTGCGTGACTTAGTTACTTATATATGGGCTAATATTAATTTATATCAATATCAAGAAGGGATATGTATACAAGGTTGGGTCAACGATACTCGATCGATGTATATTAGCTGTGCCCGTTAGAATTACCATTTTAATTCAAAAACCAAAATTGAAGCAACCTAGATAGATAAGCTAACTGATTTCAATTTTTGGTTGATGGATCTTTTAATATCTTTGCTAAAATCATACCATATTCCAACTGGGATTCTAAGCATGAGCCATAATTAACTAGTGAGATGGAGACAGACTAAAAAGTGATTTGTGCTTTCAATTAGTTGAGATTATTGGTGTCATGTGAAAATGAAAAATTAATCTTTAACAGATTCTCTAATCTGTTAAAAAAGTATCACCGCCCCACTCTTTACAACGTGAGTCCACCCCTTAATTACCTTTTCAATATTCTTTTACTTGGGACATACTCTATCCATGTCTATGACCATGCTTCGTACCCTTCACTTTACTCCTGTTATTTATTTTTTCTGAACAGATGACCCCTTTCTCTGACATATACACATGACGAGAGGTTCTGATTCTTTCAGCTTCAAATATGTGCTCTCCACACAACTCCAAATTACGCAAGGCTGTGTTAAAGGGAACGGAAACCAATAGTGTCATTACAATGTTACATGGCATTAAGTAGATTTTTATGTGAGTTTAATTTTTATGTCCTAATAATAGAACTATATTTACATAGTCATCTAATTAAGCGTTGTTACATAATTTGATGATAATATATAATTCTTTTTACATTAGAAATGGATAGAAATGAAACTTTTTATATTTTAAAAAATAAAAACAAACAAATAAAGGGAAAGACCGTTGGGGGGGGAAAAGAGGGCAAACTTCAAGTAACACATGGAAGCAACCAAAAGGTAAAAAGTGCATTTGAATTGGAGCATGTTCGGATCAAAATAAAATTTAAGAAAAATACCGTTATTATTTAAAGTTGTTTTAAAAGAAATTATTCATAAATTATTTTGAACAAAAACTAAACTGATTTAGACACATTTTTTGGGTTAACGCTACCAAATATTGCGAATGTTAATAGAAAATAGCTTAGCAATATCCAAATACTATTTCAGCCACTTGATGCAACCAGGCTGAACATTAATTTTTCTCTCGCAATTTATTGATTCGGGCCTTTAAACATTTGAGACGGCTAAAACAATGGGCTGTCGTTGGGCTCCAAGATGACCCTAAAGCACTCAAAATTTCAGCCTTACTCTAATTTGGGTTATTCTAACAATCTGTCTACTTTCTTGACAAAATGTATTTGAGTGAATAAATCATTAATTAATACGAATTCAACAACTCGTTTTACGTTAGTACGCCTAATAAGTTGTTAGGATTGGTTTAGTAGTAAAACATTTGAATAATATACATAAATTCTTAAATTTAAACATTGTTGAATATAATTTTTGAAGTATAAAAAATATATATTAGTGTGCATAAAGTCTAAGGTACCACATCATTAATGTAAAAGAATTAAAAAAACCTTGTCAAATCATAAAAACTTCCTTTGTTTTTTTATACTTAAATAATAAAAGCTCTCTTCTCAAGGTATTTGCATAGAAACGATTTTATCGAAATAAAAAAGAAATAGATCCTTTCATATCATTTTTATATAATGATATCATATTTTTTTAAGATTTGGAATGAGTTAGTTAAGATTTGAGACGCTTTGCCTTCCAAGACAACTTAAGTAGGCTTATACAAAGATTGCCGTCCATTCCCAACTAAATTAACCAACCAAGACTCCTACAAAATGAACTACACACAGGTTCTGTATTGTTTGACCCTTTCAAAGGTGAAGGGGCATATCTCCCATGAGAGTAGTAGTTTATTATGAAAGTAGGAAAAAATCTTAGTTATATAACGAATGATTGAGATTAAAAGTTATTTAAAAATAAATAAGAAATTTATGAGACTTTGTGTTTTAATTTTAATTATTCATATAAGACCTAATAATAAAAATTTAATTTTCTCACGTCAAACTATACCACTTATGTCTGATATGCTCTGAATATAAAAGAAAAACACAAATTATGTTGGCTCTTCGTATTTATTTCGATGTACAAGTTAATAAGATTGTTAAAACTTTTATAAGTAGACCAATAACAATATTGCCGTAACGGCTAAGACACATGACTGCAACCATAGACGCTGAACAGGAGTTACAGGAAAATTCAACTCTTGATGACTTGTGGTTGAGGTGATTTGAGTGGTGGCAAGGCGACAAAGTAATATTCAACGCAGACCAATAATCAATGTGATTTTGGTTGCATGTAGAAAATGAAGGGTCTTCTACTAGACGGTCACTGCGTGATTTATCTGAAATCGAGTAGAATAAATTAAAGCACGAACCCATATGGGAACGGCACGCAGCCAAAAAAGAAAAAGGGAAATTGCTTCCTCATTATTCTTACTCTATGCACCCCTCTATTTAAGCGTGCCTAAGTTATGCATCATTCACTCATACCATAAATCACTATAGCAGCTTCTGAAATTAGCATTGCCTAAGTAGAGCATATCACAAATGGAACTTCACATTTCCAAGCTTTTCTTTGCCCTTCTGCTCCTAAACGCGTCCTTCTTTCTATCCCAAGCTGCGGGCTCAAACCTATTCAGAGAATACATTGGAGCTGAATTCAACAATGTGAAATTCTCAGATGTCCCCATTAACCCGAATGTCAATTTCCACTTCATTCTCTCCTTCGCAATCGACTACGACACGTCGTCTTCCCCTTCTCCCACCAACGGGAAATTCAACGTCTTTTGGGACACTCAGAATCTTAGCCCTTCCCAAGTCTCTTCCATCAAGAGCCAAAATCCCAATGTGAAGGTAATTTAACCGAGAAACTATAACAGTCTTATGAGTTAGAATTTTAGATTAAGATTTAAATCCAACAAAATGCTAGTTGATTTTACATTATACACCGTGTTGATTTATTGTTAATTCACCACCACTATTAAAATCGCGTTTAATGGTAAATGAAAAGTGAATCAACAAGCTGTCTCAATGCTATGATTACAAATAATATTTCTAATATTTAACTTATAACTTAAATTATTTTGAGATGCATTAATTTATGCGAGTTGGTGTATTTTTTTGTCTCTCTCTTTTTAGAGGATTTAACATAGAGTTTCAATGATTGTTTTACTTGTTTATCTCTATTAAAACCTGAGTCTTTGGTACATCAAAAGAATAAATAAATTTTTAATTAATTTATCTTAAATTAGAAATGAGGGAGAATATTTGAATTTAAATCTTAATCTAAATCTTTATTAGGTAGCACTTAGTCTTGGAGGCGACAGCGTTGGCGGCAGCTCCGCCTACTTCAACCCATCCTCAGCCGATTCATGGGTCTCCAACGCCGTCTCTTCACTCACAAGCATAATCAAGGAGTACAATTTGGACGGCATCGACATCGACTACGAGCACTTCAAGTCCGACCCCGACACCTTCGCCGATTGCATCGGAAGGCTCATCAAAACACTCAAAACCAACGGCGTCATCAGCTTCGCCTCGATCGCTCCGTTCGCCGAGGATCAGGTACAGAACCACTACTTGGCATTGTGGAAGAGCTACGGTGACATCATAGATTACGTTAACTTTCAATTCTATGCGTATGACAAGGGAACCACCGTGTCTCAGTTTTTAAACTACTTTAACGAACAGAGTTCCAATTATAATGGCGGGAAAGTGTTGGTGAGTTTTATTAGCGACGGTAGTGGCGGGTTGTCACCTGACGGTGGGTTCTTCAATGCGTGCAGTAGGCTCAGGAGTCAGCAGAAGCTTCATGGGATCTTTGTGTGGTCTGCTGATGATTCTATGGCTAATGGTTTCCGCTATGAGAAGCAGTCACAGGCACTTCTGGCTATGTCAAATTAAGATTTTTATGTGTAATTGTTTGTTTGTTTTTCTTTTTTTTTGTGTGTGTGTATTGATTATGTATACGTGTGTATGTGTATAAATATATGTATTAATTGATGCTTATTCATTGCCTTTTCTTAAAATAACAAGTGACTTAATTGAACTTGAACAAAATTGTGGTAGTTATACTTATTTATGTGCAAGATATTATGACAATGTACATCTATGTATTGTTAGATAAGATTTTAATAGATCCATCCATCAAAAAGATATCATCTAATGGTTAATCTATATTTGATACAATCTCAAAAAGCTGCATTTGATACCAGAGATAAGATAGAGACACAAAGACATTGTGACAATATTTTTTTTTATCTTTGTTATTATCTCATTAAAGTTGAGATAGAAGAGAGAGAAAATATTTACTCAAGAATACAAAGAATTAATATTTGAAAGGACAAGATTTTTTTTTGTCTCTTTTCTATCCCCTATTTTATCTCTAATACCAAATAGAGCGAAACATAAATTAATACAAATCACATTTTTTTTCTTCTTGAGCCTTTTGCATAACAAAATTAGGAATTTATATATAAAGAGAAACTTTTAGATAAGCAAGAAAACTAAAAGGTGCTGTTGTATATACTATTTGTGCTTCAACTCATCAATTGGAAGCACCATTAGTCTTTCAGCATCAATACATGTTTAGTATTAAAAAAATGTTCTGTGTACACCACAGAAGCATATACTCATACATACACCATTCATTTATACGCAATTAATGATCATTATATGTATAGAATACAATTTCTAAAATTATACACAATGTGTCCCAATCCCGAACTCGTTCTCGTCATCGTTGTCACTCATCGTCTTCATCCTCTCTTTTTTGCTCTATTATGTTTATCCTTGTCATTCTCTCATCTACTCATCATCGTCATTCTTCTCATCCTCCTCATCTTCATTCTCTTATCATGTGAAAGTTAATTAAAATAGAATTAAGATGATAAAAGATTGATTTTCTTTTAAAATGGATGAGATCTACCTTTAACAATGGTGGTAAGAGTGTATGTTGCAGAATATGATATCTGATTGGAGTGCACAAAGTAATTTTGCAGAATATGATATCAGATTTTAGTGCACAAACATTATATGACCTTGTACACAAATATTAAGCACTTATTTACAACACTGTGATTTTACTCAAACATAACTAAGTTCACAATCTTTATACCATTTTAGTGGACAAACTTTATAAAAATTAGTTCACATACATGTGCACACACACTTTTATACATTTTAATGCATAAACTTTACATATATGCTTATTACTTAATGCATAGTTAAGTATTTTTGCAGAATATGATATCAGATTTTAGTGCACAACATTATATGACGATATGCACAAACATTATATGACCTTATGCACAAACATTACGCACTTGTTTACAACACTTTGATTTTACTCAAATATAAATAAGTTCACAATCTTTATACATTTTTAGTGGACAAACTTTATAAAAATTAGTTGACATGCACAAGACTTCACAAACATGCACAAAATTTTATAGATTTGCATAAAACTTAACCTACAGTCAAGTATTTTGCAGAATCTGATATATGTGATTTAAGTGCACAATCTTTCACCTAGGTACGAGAGTGAAGAGAGCGACGAGAGATGACAATGACGAGAGTGAAGAAAGAACGAAGGATGATAGTGATGAGAGATGAGAGCAACGAGAGAGAAGAGAGAAAACAGAAGGAAGTGGAAGCGGAAATGTTTTGTGATGTGCGTGAATTCACGCGCGTGTGGCTAAGAGTGGGAAAGAAAGTGGATGGTGCAGTTATTTGAGGGGGTCAGCGTATTTTAATACGGATGTATATATGATGTATGATTTTAGGGTGTACGTGTAGCATAACTATTAATATAATAGTTTGATGTGTTGGAATGTAAAAAACCTACAACATTCTTTTTTTCTTAATCTAGAAAGATATAAGAATTTGTCTATAAATATGTTGGTTAATTACTCGTTTTGCTAGGTAAGTATAAGCACCGACGAGGACAAAGACTAAAGTAAGATAGAAGTAAATGTGTAGTTTTTAGGCATGACGACAATTTGACAAAAGAAGCATTCTTTCTGGTTCTTTTGGTTTGCGACGCCACTCCAAATGGGAATGATGTGATTATGCGTTCAATGAGAAGTGCTTGGCAGGAGAAATTCTTCTGACCATAGAGCAAAAAGATTCATATTCCAAATTACATTTCTATCTTTTAAAAAAAAAAATCATTGTTTGAAATTTTATGGAAAACAAATTCTTTTGCGGTCTATTGGATTAGTTCCTCCTCTATTCACAAAGCAGTTTATTGCAATCTAGATTTTGCCACCTAATTTGGTATATATGGCTTAGAGACTAATTTTCTACACCGTCCCATTGTTGGGATTATAATTTTCTAGACAATTAAGCACGCTATCGTTCACAAAAGAAGTGCATGCCACATCCCTGCCTCATTGTCTATAACTATATAGCTGGATTTTGAGTCCAACATCTTCTATTAATTTAATTTTAACCACTCTCACTTTAAATATCTTCATTTTTCTTTTCCCGATCATATTACAAAAAAAAAATGCTAAATAGATAGATAAGTACAAATCAAAAATGAACTACACATCTCTCAACCAATAAAAAAACAATAAAAAAAACGATAACTAACCAAACAAATTGTGTCTTGCATTATTCACGAGCTAAATATCATTTTCCTATTACAAAATTCGCTTATTGCTTGCAAACGAAATAAAAATTAATCGAAATGACATAAACACAAAATCCGCTTAACTCAGTGATCAGTGTCCAAGAGATAACACAGCAGAGGAACAAATAGAGTATAATTTTTATAACCATGCTGCAGGGGTCTTATTTAACAATATAAACATAATAGTATATATGCACCATACCATACACATAACATATCCCCCTTATCATCATATATATGTGTGTACATATATATGCTTCATTAATTGTCTAGTGGAGTTTCCGTATAGTAACTATGGTAATGAATTGAAACACCAGGACCCTTTCTCTTCTTGAGAATATCCATCCCTCCAAGAAAGAACACAATCGGAGACAGCGTTGACCAATCCTCATTCTCCGCACTGTACCCAGCAAACAGCTTCTTCTTCGGGTAAAACTCCCCCGCCAGCTTATTGAACCTTTCCACAAGCGCGTTTGGCGAGAAAACAGAATCGACCTCGTTTTGAAACTGGTAATCCACCCAATCAATCAGGGCCTGACACGTGTTGTACAAGGGGGAGTAGTAGTCCTTGTTGAGAGCGAACGACGGCGAGATGGAAGCCACGTGGACCACGCGGCCTTCCTTCAGGTTAGTTATAACCGCTTTCACGCACTCCGAGAACACGCTCGGTGGCGCGTCGATGGATTCGTAAATGACGTCGATGCCCTCGATCTGGAGGTCGCAGTTTTTGTTTATGATTTCGGTTAGAGATTTGGTTGCGTTGGCGATCCACGAGGTTTTTTCTAGGGGGCAGAATGGGAATTCGGCGCCTTTGTTTCCTATGCTGACGAAGATTTTGACGTCCACGTCAGCATGGTCCGATTTGAACTTGGCGATGGCTTCGGGCGTGACCTTCGATTGGTCCCAAGTGGGCCTGAAGACACCGTTGGTGGGGACGCCGTTTTCGTCGTAGTCGGCGGCGAAGGTGAGGGCAATTTGATACTCTTTGAGAAACTTGCTAGAGACGAAGACTTGCACGAACGAGTCGTCGAATGTGTATTGGCGAAAAATTGATGTCACTACAGGTTTAGCCATTTGATTTTAGCGAGTAAGGTAAGGTTAGTGGATTTCAATTTGGGTTTTTAGGTTAATGTGTGACAAAATTGGTGAACCCATGATGCCCTTTATATATGGTTTTTTGATTGGATATTTTGAGCTCAATAGCTGGCAAGTGGGGTCCTTTGATTAGAGGGTGAAAAAGCAACGTAATAGGTATTCAGAGTTAACTTGAAATCAAATCAAGGATTATTTCACCAACTCCTTAAGTAGTAAGTGGCATAGGGAAAACAAAATTGTAGTTCACCCTCATTGGCTAATTATGGATGTAATCCCGGATTTTCTGTAGCTACTCTCACTTGTGGTGACGAGTGTTCGAGAATGAAAATCACAAAGGATACGTTCGAAACCAAATGCACGAAAGTATATTTTTGGCATGTACTTGAAATAAGCCTTCTTCCAAGTTTACCAAATCTTAAGGGATATGCCTTCTACAAATTGGGCCCGTGTTAATATATAAAAATAGTCCATTTTCTTTTCTGCAGTAACAACCACCCTCTAATTATTGGGCCTTATTGGGCCTCAATGGCACCCTTTGAACGAGTCCAAAAGGATCAGTTACAGTAACCAAACAAAATATAGGTAAGATCTATATTGGATGTTTGGTGAAAGGTACTGTGTCAACGCAACATATTCGCATCAACTATTGATTCTTATTTTTTTTCAAATATTTTAAATTAAAATTAATAATATTAGACATTAAATATATTCTATGCATATGAAAATATTTCTCTTCACCATTTGATGAGATTTTAGTAGGGTGTAGATGACATTAAAATCTTACGCAATGATGGATGTAACGTGAGTCGGCAGCACAATGTATCATACTAAATAAATACATATAGAACAACTTATTTATATCTCATTTCTCCTTTGAAAAAAAAATGTTACTTGAATATATCAAAATATGTAAACATATAGTCATCTCTTTCACACACGTCATAGATCACACTAATGTGACATGATAGGTCTCATGATGTGAGTGAAATATGACAAAGTGTTTACACTTTTAATATCATAAAATCTATTGATGTAATATAATACGTCTTATGATGTGAGTAAAAGAGATGACAAAATATTTATACATTTTATACGGGTTCAAGTTGCATACATTTTAGAATAAAATTAAAGATAATCAACTAACTGTATTAAAATAAAAAATAAAATAAAATAAAAAAGCGCGGTCTCCTCAGGAACGTATCCTATTCATATCAACATCAAAAGACAAGTTGAAGAGATGCCAGGAATCTTGCTGCTTTAGAGTTTCTGATAATAATTCATTCTACCATTGGGATCAAGAGAAGAAAACTTGGGCAATTGTCCTACCTAGACTATACAATACATATATATATATATATATATATATATATATATATATATATAGCTCCCCTAGGTACGTTCTGTTTTGGTACAATGATTGAAGTCTTGAACTTACAGCTAAATATGAGAAATTTCCGGATACCAAAGCTTAGAAAATATGCCAATTGTTTGTTGAAATTAACATATACCAATCATTATTAATGGAACTAGTATAAATTGCCGGGCATAGAACAAGGCCAACATTTGTGCACAATGAGAGAACCAATAGGCACGTAGATTTTGTATGCAGCGACTCGTAAGCTGCAAAATGTGCCAGTGAAATATACTACACTATAATCCAAGCATTAACTGCTAGTAAAGTTCCTTTTGACTCGACATTCCACAATGGTGTCTTATGATTGGTTTGATTGAAGCCTAAATTAAATGTCTTTCAGACAAGATATATCGAGTTGACCTCTGCACATACATATCTTCAATGCCACAATAATCCATAGGCTTCGTTTCAGTCACTAATACAAAGCCTACTCAGTTAGGGAGGTTCATGTCCTCCCTTGTTTAGATGAGTAGGCACTTAAATTACTTGTGAAAAGGACCTAATGCTTGTGAATCCTTTGCGTATGTATAAGGAGAAATTTTTAGTTGAAGAGGGAATTTGATCCATTTATTATTTGATATGTTGGTAAATATAAGTGATTTAGAAGATAGGAGTGATTCACAACATAATTATAAAATTTGCTCCAATTCAATTGATATATTGATTATTGGATCATTGATTCAATCAACAGGTTACTAGGTTAATCAATGAATTAGATATAATTAAATAAATATATAAAATTATATTAATACTTAAATAAATATAATAAAAATACAAAAATAAGAGAATATATAAAAATTTAATACATTTTTTAAGTGTAAAATATATATTATTAATGTCTCATTATATCATAACAACTCATTTAATTTACTGATGACCAACATAGCCTCCCATCTAATAGGTCATGAGTAAATAATTAAAGATAGAGATATCTCATGACATGGTCTGAATAACACTAAATTTCTAATTATATATTGGTACTATTGCACACATTTTTTGTTCATGATAATCATTTGTCAACCTTCCACCAATTTGTAGAGTTTGGGATATAGCAACTTACTTGAATGTTTCCTACCGAAAGTGATCCCCATTCAAGTGGCACTTTATAGACTGTAGTTCAAAGGGGCCAAGAGTTGAAGCCGTAGCGAGGTCCAATTTGTTTTCATTTTCGGTCAATACATTAAGGTCCAAATTGAAATGACATATCGGAATTGAAACACAATGGGGCAAGCCGAATCGTGCATCGACAGCCCACCAAGGAGATCTAGTTTTTGATGGAATTTTATTTTATGATGCCAAGACAATGAGACCCATTAAAGTGACTAAGAGACCCATTAAAGTGACTAATATATGACCAATTGAGAAAGTGATGCCTGGGAAGCTGACAGGCTTAATGCATGTAACGATCCATATCCATTTTCCCCTTTTCTTCCATCCATTACATTCTATCTCTTTTGCTATCTCTTCATCTCGATGCCTCAATCTCCGTAATTGGAATAGACATTGGAATTAAACCTCTTATAATTAGTGACAAATGTGTGATGCATCTATCTATTTTACATGAAGCGCATCAAGAAAACGATATGACTTGGTAACTGGTTTAGAGAGCTTAGTTTTACAATTGCATTATTATCTTAATTACACCAATTTTTGAATTTTTGTTTTGTTTTTGTGTTAAAAGTAAATATAGGTAGGTATACTTAATGTCAAGCGACAAGCGGCATTCATGTACTTATCTCCCATTAACTAGTTTGAAGATGTATATATCATTGTCAATCACTCAATCTAACATCATAAAGCTTGTGAACTTAAAAACTAGAGGGGTCAAGAACGAGTGATTGTACTGTAGTGGAGACACTGTTTGTTGGGCCTTGTTGGACCGTAACACAAGCTTCGTTTTCGTGTATTCATTGGGAGGATTTCCATCTAAGCATACAAGCCCCCCCCCCCCCCATTTCTCCCGAATTCCACATAAAAAAAATTGTAACACATCATAAACGAATGTTCTACTCGTTAGTCCTTCTATTTAAAATGTATATATACCAATTAACAATGTTCAAGACCATTGAGATTTTTTTTTTCAGACGGCAATGTAAACACTAATAAAAATTTCAAGAACTTATTAGATATTCATTCTACATTATATTAGTACATTATTACTAGGGTTTTAGCCACGCATTATTATTACTTGTAGCTAGCTAGGTACTACTACAACTTGGACCTGCCAGTGCTCTCGAAGATTCTTTTCTTTTCTTCTTCAACATTTACAAATGAGTTTCAACGGCTTATATTAAGAAAAGAAAGCTTATAGTTAATTGATGAACAAATATGCTCAATTCGTATTGAGAGAATCAATATTTTTTTAAATTTAGGTCTATTTAGTTTGTGTTTTATTTCTTAATTTTTTTTCATTTCCTATTTTTGAAATTACGTGAAAAAATTGTAAAAAATAGAAAACAAAAACAAAAACATAAAAAAGAATCAAATAAACCCTCAGTTTTGATGAAATAATAAAATTAAATAATTCAAAAATACTCATTAATTTGTCACTTCTATTTGATTTGATTTTGCTAGCAAGAAACTAGAAGTCAGACCCTTTGGGTGTAAATAGTGTTCAAAAGTCAACGAGCATAAATATTTTAGACACGTTCTCTAATTCCGTGTGAAATGAATTGTTTTATGTTGTTAAATGAAAATCATGAATGTTGTAATTGAAAATAATAAAGTCTACACGCAATGATGGAGCTTCCACTAAACAGCATGGTTCTCCCAAAAAGTTTCTGAAACTCTTTGATATACTTGCGTGAAAAAACAATACAGCTCCACCAAAACATTATATTAACAAATAATATATTGTCCTCTTAATTAGTTACTTGGTAAACAACACTAGAAAAAAATGCTAATGTCATCAAAGAATAATTCTATTACTTATTTAGATCTCTTAAAAGATGTAAACACATTATCTCTATACTTATTTTTTCAGTAATTTAAATAACATTTTTGTATCGACATGCTACCTTTAATTATGGAGTATTTTCATAGATTTACGACATATTAGGGTTGACTTAATTATCTCAAAATGCAGAACTTGAAGCAGACAAAGATGGGTACAGATTTTAGAATATATATATATATATATATATATATCAACTAATAAAACATTATTAATTAATGGCAGGGGCGAGGGGGTCTACATATTCATAATTTCCTCTCTATTAAAACAGAACCACATTTATGTTTGAGAGGAGCATATATGAGTGCAAAACCAAGTTGTCAAATGCATGTGCTCCACGGAAGCGACTCAGAGAGGAAGAAAGATTATATGTGCAAATCATGCAGTACGTAGTGTGGGGACTGGTGACAAAGATGTATCAAGGCATAATAGTCTAATATGGATGCAATTGCAATCAATTTGCTCTTAATGCCTGTACATATCCCATCGGATCATTGTTCCAGGACTGCATATATACCTTTCCAAATTCTGGTTCCCAATTGGCTGGGCATTGCTTTGCGGATACGATTAAGATAGTCTTTATAATAATTAAGATAATATATTCTTCTCCAACTCATTCAATATTATCATGAATAGGGTGTGGTCGTCTTTTTTTATATCTTTTTTTGAGTCCCCCTTAATTAGTATTCATGTGGAGTTCTCTTTTTTCTCCCAAAAAAATTAAGGAGTTTGTTCCACAAAATTTTTTTTAAGAAGTTTTTTCAATGAGGCTCTGCTTATCATTTGTCGAACATTGTTAAGTTTCAGTGAAATGAGGGTGAAAGTCATATTGATGTACTTTTTTTTCGAAGTTGAGATTTTGTGTTTATAAGAATTCTCACTAACTATTAAAAATAAAAATAAAAAGATATAATAAGCATTAGTTTTTTGGAAGAATTACATTTCAAAAACTAGATATTACAATGAGAAAGTCCAAATCTTTATAAAACATCCCCTTCAAAAGTTGGTGTCCCGCATTTTGTAATACTTCACTCTACATCACTTCTTTAAACTACGCTTCACTCGATTTCAGTCACCTTTAAATTCATTGTGTGTATGATATCTGTTCGCGTCTCTGTGGCAATTGATTTTGGTACAGTTTCTCTTCGATTAGTCACATGCGACCTTTTTAGGTGGTATGTGTATAGACGATTCTATTGGACCTACTTTGATATTGAAGGTGAAAATGCCTACTACTTTCAGTTGATATAATAAAAAATAAATTGTTTCCATCTGTAAATCATAAACAAAGGATTCAGTCAACTATATATGATATGATGACCCACGTCCATAACATCACCAGGAACCCGAAGTTGTACAAACAAATTACTGATCTTGTTCTGACTCATTAATTATTAGACCTTATGAATTCTGATACACACCCAAAGAACTAAGTTAGTGTCTCTTGAACATTCTTCAACATCATTTGTCTATCAACCCAATTTCACGAGATCCAAGGAAGTTTCATTCCAATACGTCAGCCTAATTATATGCTTATAGTACTTTGCAATACAGTTTGTTTGCCTAAACCATGTTGCTAAACCTTTGTTTCCCCTTAATAATTTGATCAATGTAATTTTGGGAATTTCAAGCGGAAGGTAACAATTCGGTAAAGTATTTTTTTTTTTGTCAAGTTGACGACTCAGAAATTTAAATTTTATCAAATATATTTTTTTTAAATTGATGATTCAAATATTTAAATTCTGACAAATTAAATTTTTTAAGAGTCGCAATTTACTTTCATCACTACTAAC
This sequence comes from Nissolia schottii, assembly GCA_003254905.1. Lineage (NCBI taxonomy): Eukaryota > Viridiplantae > Streptophyta > Magnoliopsida > Fabales > Fabaceae > Nissolia > Nissolia schottii. The sequence continues at coordinate 23,537 of QANU01022113.1, forward strand.
TACTTTTGGGTTGCAAAAATTAGTTTTCTTCTGTGCTAGGAGAATATCTCCACCTTAACTATAATTTAGAATGAGACTAATCTCAAAATGTACTTCTATCACTACACTAACATTCCGTTGGTCACAAAAACTTGATCTAACGTTGCACGATAAGTAAATATTTTATTTCTTTCATGAGTGCTACGAGTAGGTAACTTATAGAAAGTTAATAAGGACACATTTCTAAACATTCTTCCTCTTTTAGACAATAACAACATGCACTAATAAATATATATATATATATATATATATATATATATATATATTTGTCCAAAAGCAGCACACACACGAGGACATTTATGGTGCTATATGTAATCTAATGGTGATACCATGATGAAAATAATGACCTTTGGGTCTTGAAAGTCGTAAACCCTAATTTCTAAATCTTCCCTAACAACCTCACTAGGAATTTTTTTTTTCTAAACTCTAATAATGACTGAGAATAAAAGATTCTATGACAGAATAATTTTGTTCTGTATTTCATGCTTTGTCAAGGCACAAATATATACCAAAGAGTTACAACAAAAACTCCTAAGATTGGGCTATACAAATTGATTTTCTCAATAAAACTCCTATGATTACGTGATTGATTCTCCTAATAAAGCTCCTAAAATTATGTCTAGACTACACAAATTGATGTTACATGATCATTATGATTTGATCCTAATAACTTATTATCTCATCAATCTCATTACCCCTTCAAGTTGGAGCATGTAAATTACATATGCCCAACTTGCACAGCAAGGAAGTGAACTGAGTGGGACCAAGAGCCTTAATAAAAACATCAGCTAGTTGTGCAAGTGTAGGAACATAAGTTGGTGCAATATTGCCATTGAGATAGTCGTCACGAATGAAGTGGCAGTCCACTTCGATGTGCGTGGTACGCTCATGAAAAACTGGATTCTTGACAATATGAAGCGCTGCTTAACTGTCACAATGAAGTTGCATAGGTTGAGGATGAGAGATACCAAGACTGTGTAGAAAACCTTTTAGCCATTTCAGTTATCCTGTGATAGCTGCCATGGAATGATACTCGGCCTCAGCAGAGGAGCGAGATACCGTTTGTTGTTTCTCAGTTTTCCATGAAATTGGAGAGGATTCAAGTAGAACAAACCATCCAATAAGTGACCTACGAGTTAAAGGACAACCAGCCCAATCAGAATCACACTAACCAGATAGTTACCTGTCACAATCCTTACGCAACAAAACACCCTGGCCTGGATTCCCTTTCAAGTATCGAACAACTCGGAGAGCAGCCTCCCAATGGTCTTCTTTGGGCGCCTGCATAAATTGAGACAACACATGCACACAATATGAAAGCTCATGTCTGGTAAAACAGAGGTAAATGAGACGGCCTACTAACCGCCGATATTGATCAGGATTAGGCAAAGGTAGGTCCACAGCAAGTGCCAGACGATGATTCAGTTCAATTGGCACACTTGATGGCTTAGCTCCCAGAAGTCCAGCTTCAGTTATAATGTCTAGTGCATATTTCGTTGACAAAGAAAGATACCAGCTGAAGATCGCGCTACCTCAACACCCAAGAAATATTTGAGGATCCCCAAGTTTTTCATATGAAAACAATTGTGTAGATAGGCTTTAAATTCAGTGATAGCTTCATGATTATCACCTGAAATGATGAGGTCATCAACATACACCAACACTATAATATGTACCCCCGGTCTTTGCAAGACAAAAAGAGAATAATCAGAAAGAGATTGTTGAAATCCGTAGTGTTTGAGTGCAGCGGACAACTTTGAAACTTGTTTGAGTCCATATAAGGACTTGTTAAGTTTACACACCATGCCAGATTGCGGAGGAAGGAAGTCAGGGGCCACTTCATGTACACAACCTCCTCAAGATCCCCGTGTAAAAATGCATTGTGCATATCCATATGACGTAACGGCTAACACCGTGCATATCGTTACCATTTTTACAACAGGGGAAAAAGTCTCTGTGTAATCGATCCCCTCCTTTTGATGATTGCCATGAATTACTAATCATGCTTTAAACCGTTCTGCACTTCCATTTGATTTATGCTTTATTTTGTACACCCACTTGAAGCCAAGTGCTTTCTTTCCTGGAGGCAATTGGGTCATTGTCGAAGTTCCATTGGTCTCAAGTGCATGTATTTCACTTTTCATGGCATCTCTCCACCGATTGTCTTTCACTACATTAGTATAATTGACAGGCTCATTTTCCTGTGAAATGGATGCAAGTAAAACACGATGTGCAATAGAAAAATGATCATAATTCACATAATCAGTTATGGGATAAGGTGCACCTGAATCTGCCATTGAAGAGGACGAACATGTGAATGGGCTCAATCTTCAAGTGGTATTTGTCACATAATCCTGCGGCGAGTAGAAGGTTGTTTGAGTCTATGTCCTCTACCCAATTGTGGCTCGGTTGAAGATACAGATGGAAGTATGGTATCTTGTTTGTCCATATTCTCTAGAGTAACAGCTTGTTCATGGAACCCCACAACATGCTCACCCCCCTATCGTCCATGGTCACATCACCACTTCCTTCAGTACCTCTGTCTTCAGTCCTTTCTACGACATCATCAATCACATAATAAATAAGTTCTTCACAGCTCCTATTATTTAGAGGAACATCTTTTCTAGTAGTAACATCAATAGAAAATGGGAATTTGGTCTCAAAGAATTCAACATCTCGAGAGACAAAAATCTCTTCTGTTTCTAAGTCAAACAACATCCACCCTTTCTTGCTATATGGGTAGGCAATAAACACACCTTTTACTCCTACTAGAAAATTTATCACCATTCCTTCTTTGATTATGGGCGTAACATAAGGAGCCAAATATTCTCAAATGTGCATACGCAGGTTGTTGTCCATAAAGCATCTCATATGGAGTTTTTCCATTCAAAACAGTGGAAAGAGTTTGGTTGATCAAATATCCTGCAGTTAAAATACATTCTCCCCAAAACTTAATAGGAAGATTACCTTGAAATTGCAGTGCTCGAGCCACATTCAAAATATGTCTATGTTTTCGTTCTACTCTCCCATTTTGTTGGGGTGTTCCGGTGCAAGATGTCTGAAAAATTATTCCATGATCAAGAAAATATCTTCTCATGCATGTGAATTCTGTCCCATTATCACTTCTAACTATTTTGACTTGTTTATGAAACTGCCTCTCAACAAAGCAAAGAAATTATGAAGCATCGTCGACACTTCTCGTTTATCAGCTAATAAGTATACCTATACAGCACGTGAATAATCATCAACTATTGTTAGAAAATAAAAAGCACCACAAGTAGAAGGAGTTCTATATGCTCCCCACAAATCACAATGAATTAGTTCAAATGCAATGCTGGCTTTATGTTTACTCAAAGGGAACTTCTCTCTAGTCTGTTTGGCTCTAAAACAAAATTCACATGCTTTATTCACTACATTGCTATCTTTGTGTTTTCTAACCTCAGGGATCAATTGGGTTATCTGCAAGGAAGGATGTCCCAATCGTTTGTGCCACAGCTCCATGGAATGTAATCTATCAGTTTTGTAGACTCTCGCTTTTCGAACTCCTCTGAGAAATAAAGCCCATCCCTCCGTTCACCTGCTCCAATCAGTATCCTCGAAGTACGGTCCTACACAACACATAACTGATCAGTGAATTGAATAACACATTTTAGTTCGTCCATCATCTGTGAAACAGATATCAAATTGTAATTCAATTTTGGCACCTAGAGAACATTAGTGAGTTTTAAGCCTCCATCTAGCACTATGCTTCCTTCTTTGATCGCTATTGTACATTGTCCATTAGGAAGTCCAACTGGACAGCTTTGAATATCACGTAGTTCATGCATATGATTTAGGTTTCCAGTCATGTGGTTGGAAGCTCCTGTGTCAATTATCCATGTATTGGTATCACACTCACCTATCATCTTGTTATTAGAATTTGGATTCTGAGTATTTAGTAATTCTACCAGCGTCTGTCACTGTTCTGTAGTAAGCCCAGCCAAACCTGAACTATCTCCTTCTGAGATCCCGATTCCTGCACTTACTCCACCATTGTGCACATCATATGCACGTACTGTTCCTCCTTTTCCTCGTCTAGTTCTCGTTCGTTGCATTAGCTCTGATACCATAAAAGATTCTATGACATAATAATTTTGTTCTGTATTTCATGCTTTGTCAAGGCACAAATATATACCAAAGAGTTACAACAAAAACTCCTAAGATTGGGCTATCCAAATTGATTCTCCTAATAAAACTCCTATGATTACGTGATTGATTCTCCTAATAAAGCTCCTAAAATTATGTCTAGACTACACAAATTGATGTTACATGATCATTATGATTTGATCCTAATAACTCATTATCTCATCAATCTCATTAGAGAATCTTACTATCTTAAAGCTTAATTTATAATTTTACAAATGGCAGGTGCTACTTGTATGTCACTAGATCTATCTCCATAAAGAGTATCACATGGGGGAAGTAGAAAATTACAGTAACTGAGTAAGTGGGGTGGGGTCAGAAATGCAAGTTGGGTACGATTCTATGACCCTTTTGAAGGCTTTATGTTGACACAAGAAGGACCACACAGGAAATTGTGCTAGTACTACACAAACATCCTTCTTCCTTTGACTAATGAGAGATTGAGAGCTTAATCAGTGACCTACGAATTCTAATCTAAAGTGTTTTCGGGATTGAATGAACATATATAGAGAAGTTGTATCTTATTGTTTCTCTCCAAACTTAGTCATGCAGTTAATTACCCGTACCATATCACTCTCACCTCAAAATTTTGTATAAATAAATTAATACTAAGTATTAAACAAGTTATGTCAAATTACATGAAGGAAATTAACCATTACATGATTGATTGTAGAGGTAGGATGTTCCAATCCCATAATTTGTGTTTTTGAGTTTTTTTATCAGAATCCATTAATTTCTCGAGTTTAGCCAGTCAATATCTTTGCACACCAGTAGAGATTTGAAAAAAGAGTATAAGCATGCCAAAACACACAAAAGAAAATCCCAAACTCAACAAAATAATTCGGAAGTAAGGGAGGAGCAAACAAAAAAAAATTACATTGAAGAATTGACTTAAAGTTAAAATCGATGATGAAATAAAAAAGGAATACAAAAATATTATTTGAACAATTTTAAAGATATAAATAAATTATCATTTATCTCACAATAATATCTATATATATTTTTTTAAAATGATCTAAATAAAACTGTTATGTAGTTTTATTTTACCCTTAATGTCTCCTAACTCATAACTCTATTATGTGGGTTGATAATAACAGGTCAACGCTTTACCCGCTTCTATCAAATGCTGACGTCATCATCCAGGTCATTCACATCTTGTATCTGCTTGGTTTTTTGTTTTTTTTTTTTTTTAAATATTAAGCCTTTTTGGATGTTTGGTGTGTGTCTCACGAATGTTAAATACTTGTCATTGGCAGAGGGTAGTGTCTCACTCACTCACTCACTCACTCATTCTTCTAACTGATTACTAACTGTTTCTACTTCCATTCATTCAATCCCCAACCCACGCGCCATGTATGCACAATCCAACACCGCAGCATTCTCACGCGCCGCCACCTCAGCACCGCTCCTCTCCCTCAGCGAGATCGACTCGCTGCACGAGACTCTCTCCCAACTCAGCAACTCGGAGGTGAGCTATAACAGCAGCTACGGCGGGCCCCCCAGTCCTCTGCCACCCCGTGACGGCTTCATGCAGAGTGGGACCCACACCCGCCACCACCACCACCAACCGTTTTCTACTCTGTTCGCTGAGTTGCTCGACGGGGAGGAAGGTGCGGTTAGGAGAGTTTACAGTGCCGGTGATTTGCAGGTACATATATACATACAATAATACAAAGTTTTATTATAAGGAAGGAGATAGAGATAAAAAAAAAAAATTTGTCCCTCTAAATCTTAATTTTATGCCTGGCAAAAATTTTCATTTTGTTATTCACACTTAAGTGAATAGAATTTATTGATATGAAACGATTAAAAGGTCATATATCCCATAAAATGAATGAATAAAATAAAGTGATATGATCCATTTATTAATATATTAAAAATGATATTATCATATATGTCATGTCATTCACGCAAAAATTATTGTATTCTAGCATTTTTCTTTAGGTAATTTAATGTGTTGTTGCAACATTAATCCCTTTATTAGTTACATTCGCTATGAGAAATTTGAGTCAACGATAATCAGTGAGGTTTTCTTGATTTTGCAGACTTCGAATTTTGTGTTTTGTTTAAATGCAATATATGCACTAGTGATTTAATTTTTTTTTAATTTTTTATTTTAACATGCAACGTTTGGTACAGGGGATTAATGGAATGCAACATAACAATCATCGCTCAGATAGTCCATTGTCAAGCGAGAGCAGTATGATAATAGAAGGGATGAGCAGAGCCTGCAAATATAGCCCTGAGGAGAAGAAGGCCAGGATTGAGAGGTATAGAAGCAAGAGAAACCAGAGGAACTTCAACAAGAAAATTAAGGTTCAGTTATTATTCTTAATGAAATTAACTTTTAGCAGCTTTCTGTGTTTGTACTTCATACTTTTTTTTTTCTGAATAAAACCTGGGCGTACCAATTAAACTTTTTTATACACTGAAATACGTGTTCATCAAATCAAAGTATGACAATAAATTGTCCTTTTTAAAATTTGCTTTGTGAGCTACCACTAAGATTTTGTATCCAAGGCTGAAGCTAAAGTTAAGGGATACAGTGAAAAAGATTATCATTTTGACAAATACGTACTGATTTAAAAAGAAGTGAGATTTTAATATAATAGGAGTGTAGGACCAGAATATGTCCCCTCCCCCTCCCCTTGTTCTTTGCACTATAGTGCCCTGCTTTACTGAACAAAAGGATTAAAGATTACATAGAACTGTTGATTTCAGGTGTATCAGTCTTTTAGTGTGTTGCAATTTGCAAGTTGAAATAGGTGCAGAGAATTTTGTGAAGTATGAAAGTCCTCTCAACGTTTGTCTTCCATTAACACGAGTTAATTTATTTTTACAAAATTGGCATAAGTTTTGATCGAAAGTTAAAGGATATTCAATTATGTCCATTAAAGATGTACAAATGTCATTTCTCTAATTTTTGTCATAGTTTTAGAAATGAATAAATAAGGGTAGTTCTAGTTGTACACCAAACATGTAAAAAAAACATTTTTGAATAAATAAATAAATAAATCAATTAGGCATGTGATTAAACTATATACTCTTCATATTACTTTTCAACTCATATTGCACTGTCTATATAGTACTCTTATGGTCCAGCACTCTACTCTTTAGCTATGATGCATTTATTCTCAATCTGCGAAACATTAACACTTACTTTCTTCTCTGAACCAGTATGCTTGCAGGAAGACATTGGCAGACAGCAGGCCACGAATCAGAGGACGGTTCGCAAGGAACGACGAAATTGATCACATTAAGAGCCCTGCTGCAGTTCAGTGGAGCAACATTGGTGCTGCAGCAGAGGAAGAAGATGAAGTTGATGAGAAATGGGTCAGTATCTTTGATTCGTTAGTAGCTGCGAATCTGGCTCAGGAATATTCACAAGGCAATTCTTCCTTTGGTGATTTGGTTTATTGTATTAGAGAATAAATTGCATCATGCTATGATCAGTTTAGTTTGGTAATTTCCATGTTTAGTGTTGTGGTTGCACTTTTCAATTAGTATAGATCAAAGTAGTAATGTAAATATTGGTAACTATTCCAGTCATGTACAATTAATTGACAAATATTGCAATTTTTAGAATTTAATCTTAGGGTGAAGTTTTTGATTGCCCTTTATTTTTACTCAGCAGCATTATGGGATCATAACTTTTGTTAGTAGCTATGGTACACTGAGATGAGATGTTCACGAGTATGGAATATAAGATATGGGATATCGCGATACACCAACTTCAAAAATTTATAGGACACACATACAAAATATATATATATATATATAAAATAATTAATTATATACACTCTTTTTAAATATATGATTTTATGAAATATTATAAATAATAATATCTTTCAAAAATCATAAAACATGAGTGTTGGACGAGTATTCTCGAATATTAGTGTCCGCATCAATCCAACAAATTCTCCGTGCAAACCTAGGTTAGCAGTAACTTTGGGTTAAAAGTCTATATGATGTAACTTTTTATTGTAGCACTTAGGAAAAATGAAGAGAAATTAGACAGTGGCAATCACTTGCACTATATATATAGCTAGGGGTGATGTACCTATCACTTCTTTTACAGTGAATTTGGGACAATAGTGAGTGTGAAGTGCTCTGAATTTGTCTTCAACTTGAACCAATAAAGTGATTTCACTAGACAAAAACGATATCAAGTCATTCTTGGATCTATTAGAAGCATATGCAGCAGGACATAGGGAAGGTAGGGGTCATACAATTGAGTTCTTAACCATTGCTTCTACATTGGCATAAAAGGAAGGAAGGTGCCAGAGAGTGCACTTTCAACTTTTTTCTTTGAATATTGTCAGGAGTGATCTCGGAATAAAAAGTGTTATATTTAATTATGTTATAGAAGATAAATATATAAATTAAATTAAATTTTATTAATTTTAAGATAACTTTATTTATTTAAATTATTTATGTCTTTCTCTCTTATAACATAATTAAAAATAATATTTTTTAACATGATAGAATTTATTTTCAGTATTGTTTGTGGGATGGTTCAATTGCAACTAAGATAGATAGTTGGAGATGTAACACTCTGATAATGACTTGAGGGAGTTCTTGAAAAAAAAGTCATTAGAAGGTTTGAGCTTTGGATGGTGTGCACTTTCGGTGAAGTAGTCAAGCTACGAGTCAAAACCAAGTTTTCTCACGATCAAAGACGGAAGATATTGATAATGAACGCAAGAACCATAGTGGTTTAAAAGGGAGGGGTTTGTCCCTCTAAATTTCTACAGGTAGGTTGTGATTAGGTTTATGTTATGTTTGTCAAGCATCGTTAAGTTTTAGTGAATTTGGTAGTTTTTGATACTTTGTATGAACCAAATTTGAGTTTTTTACATATATGTAAAGCATCTTACTTAATTTTATATATATATATATAATTTTTATATGACATAAATAATTAAAAAAAATTAATGATAAAATATTACACATAATTTTGCATATAAAAATCATACAGAAAAAGTTCATTCTTTATATCCATTCAATTTGAGGACATTTTTAACGTCTAAGGGTGGAGTTGCATATTTTTAAAGTTTTGAGTACTAGAGTACATGTAACTTTAAGTTGAATGTGGTAAATTAAAGTTTCCCCTTATCACCTTCATTGGAGGCTGATAAATGTCACTTTTTCTGATTAGAAGAATCGAAAATCCGAAGCCATTACTATTTACTAGCTTCTTTTTTACTTTTTTCTATCAAGCTAAATTTAAGGTTCAATTATATTCTCGGATTACTGTACCCTGTAGTCTTGCAACCTTAACCCATATCTCGAATAGCAAAAGGTAAACAAATTCTAACCAAATATTTTAGAATAGAAATTTCAGCTGTCACAAAATCTGGGTGACCTAAATTAATAAGTAAAAAGCCATCAATTGCCACATCTTAATGGCCTAAAATCTTATGGCACTGAACATGGGTCCTTCCACTTTACTTCACTTAGTTTTATCGTTTATTCAACTAACCTGATACTTCATTACTCACACTTGAAACTACAAGAATGTTGATCTTTCCTAAACCCGCCTTGCTATGTATTCGGAGAAAGATTGAAAATTACAGCTAAAACAAATGTGAAGATAAAATTAAGAACTCCATCCATATTTAGACTCAGCCTTACTAAGAAAAGATGACCCCAAAAAAAAAAAGTATGCTTTGTTTTACTTCAATCAGTTTAAAACAATCTTTAGATTTCGAAAATATTTGAAACCATTTGCTTTATCTGTACATGCTCTTGCATCCAAAGCGAGCAACCCTGCCATTTTTATATTGCCTACTTTATAAGTTTGATTTCTTCAAGAATGATTAATTTAAACACGGACTTGGGTATGTTTTCTGCTTTTTACTAATCATTACTTAGGGGCTCGTAGCATTACCTGAACAAGTAGTGAAATTCAGGGATGATACATATGTATAATATTCTTCACTTATGATGATGTTTTGAATCCATGTTCCTCTCAAAGCTATAATAAGGTCTACAGCTTGACGGCCCTATTCATCTTTGTCTGCCGGCGGTGTGTTAGCCACTAGGTTTATGGGCGGCATTTTAATAATATCCTAATACTAATAAAGATAGGAATGTAAAGTGAAATCAAATTATTGTCATTTCGTCCAAAATTATTGTCATTTGTTTCACAATTTTTTTTTGTCTATGTTATGCTCACATCAAAGTGTAAAATGTTGATGTATTGCTAATTTTGACACCAATCTCATAATTGGAGTGTTGAAACCCATGATAATATTTTACTTATTTTTTTTCAATAAATAAAGAAAGTAAAAAAGTAAAAAGTTTATTTTTTTTTCTTATGTAAACTTAACTAAGTATACTACACAAATGTAACAAGTTTTTTTTTTTCACGGAGAAAAACTTACCAAGCAAGCATTAAAAAAAAAAACTTAAGTATATTTTTTATATTAAATTTTATATCTCATGAAAAAACACTCAACAAACGCACTTCATGTATGGAAGCCATGTTGGTCAACACAAATTCACACATGGCATATCAGCAATATAGATAGCAAATTCAATTCACTTCCCAAAAGGAGCTTCCATCCTTTCCCTTTTTCATGTTGGACGCAGAAAACCACACGGTCGATGCTCGATTATGGGAACCCCACCCCCCATCAACAAAAAAGAAATAAATAAATATACAAGTGCATGATATGATTTGATATAAAGGATAATGGATGCCATTATAATGAGCTACGAGCTATGAACTAAACACCTACAAGGTTGGAAAAAGGCATTCTTAACCATGATGACGATGCTGACTCGAGTTGATTAGGTAAAAAGATCAATGTGGGGGGGCCGGTTCCAAAACCAAAACTACTATGACACCGTTAAGCAACAATGTTGCCAAAGGAAAAAAGGCATAAAAGTGATAATGTGATGATAGTAATCTACAAAAAAAAAATATTAACAGCACATGGAGAGCAATGCAGTTTGCTAGTGCTCAGGGTCCGAGCACCACTTGAACAAAATATTATATGGCAATGAGTCATGGCACATTAGGAATGACAATAGTGTGTTTAGTTTTTCATTTCAAGTCAGTAGAACTGATTTTAACATGTCAAAAGTAAGTGACTTTCACTTCTCCAACCAGTCAATTATTTTTGACACCTTCCCATCAAGAATTCAAACCTGTGCTGAGTTTTTTCATTAAAAGAAATAAAAAATAAAATCGTGGTACGAGACTTCTATTATTGTTTATTAGATATGTCTAATTTTAGATTAACCCCGTGAAAGCTTATTGGGAAGACCATCATATTTAAGAACAAAGAGAAGGGCTTTGAGCCCAGTCCATTATTAAAGGAAAAAAAAAATAACAACGAGAATGCACCGCGAACTCTATATCTTAGGTGAGTATGAGTATCACAGATTTTGGTCATTAGTGCCAGAACAAGATCCACAGAGAATGTCATGTTTAATGCAAAGAGGCTCTCTTTAGTTCTAATCCCAATCCAAGAGAAAGAAGCATTTACATCAGAAGTGCTGCATTAACAGATGCAACAACGAAGGAGCAGTGCTGCAGTAGTCATCATAGTGATGAACAATTATGTGGTCATCATAGTGATGAACAATTATTGAAACAAGGCGATTTGTAACTCTCTAAAGACGTGTTTGCAAGTTGGGTTTTGGAGAGGAAAGAAAGGTTTCGGAGGGCTTAGTAACCATGACTAAGCTCTCTAAAACCTTTCCTTTCCCCTCTAAAACTCAACTCGCAAACACACCCTTACTTCTTTAGATGGCCAGTTAACACGTTTCTAAATGGTAAGTTCATTTTCCGCATGAACAAATATGACATCGATTTTGACAACAATAACTAAGTGTAGTTTAACTGGTTGGGGTCGTTAAATGGATAATATATAATAATGATCAATCTGTTCTAAGTCATATTCTATAAATCTCAATTGTATGTATACAAAATACATTGACAGAAGCCATCGAGTTATTGCTTGTGAACTAAATAAATCCAAAGGAAAGGATCCCTCATTCGACTATGCAGTCTCAATTAATCAAGAGACCAAGATTGGTTTGCAAATCAAAATTTCCGAGTAAACGCTATCTATCATCTATCATTAACATGATATCAACAAAACTCAAAGTTGATATATTAATATAACAATAAACAAATTAGCTCACATCTATGCCGAAAAACAATAAAAATCTGCATGGGAAAAAACACAATTATTTTAACTTAGTTCTGCTCTTAATTTTTTTACCTTTCTTCTTAAAGTGCATTGGATTCATCATCCGCTTTAAGGGGAATAAAAATGGCCCACGAAATGTCCTCCGCTTCACTCTCGATTGACCTACAATCACAGATAAAAGAACGTACTCATTAATATTAACATCACAGAAGTTACAACAGGAAAATGCCAGAAGTAGAGAAATTGCACTTTCATGAGAACTACAACTAATAACACAATTACAAAATGAAATGAAATCAGTCATATTGAATAATTCATTTCTGATGGGAGGGGTTAATACTAGTCAAACTATATGAACTTATGGGATGGAATGAGAGAAAAGCAACATATAGCTTGCAATACCCAAATAAAGATATTAGTCATCAGATGGAGTACCTGATACAGATTGAACTGAGGCAACTTGATCAGATTCAGTGCTCACTTCACCACAACTTTGATCGTCCATCAACACATCTGGCAATGTGTGTGTTGCAACTGCAGAGTCATCCTCCATTTTCGTCTTGTCACAAGGTGTTTGCTGTGGCATCTCACCAAGTTCAGCTGCTTCAGTTTCAAGTTTGTCAGATTGTTCATCCTCCACTAAATTTTCAGAAGTAGATGTGTTCATCTCAGAGACTATCTGCTCTACAATTTTAAAATCCTCAGTTGGAGGATCTTCATGCACCTCAGTAATTTTTGCATTTAAATTGACATCAGAGTTTTTCTCACTGTTATCACGATCATCATGTTCTGGCGCAGGAAAAATGGTTTCCATAGATGGGGTCAAAAATTCTACTTTATCATCAATATTATGTGCATCATCTAGTTTGATGTCTTCTGAAGATAGTGTCTTGTTCGTGTATGATATTACAGTATCTGATGCATTGCTGAATATGCACAAGTTTGATTGTGAATCATGTGCTTTTGCTTCAAACGGTGCGCAGTCAACAGTTGAATCAATGGATTTTTCGGATTCCAACTCTCTATCATTCACCGGTGTGTCCAACTCCTCATTAGAATTGAAATTTTCAATAGCTACACACTGTCTATTTTCCTCACAAAATTTGTCACGACTCACAAGGGCATCAATAGTAGGAAAAGACTTTGTTGTTGTTGTCGTCGTTGTCGTCGCAACTTCTTGTGTTGCTATAGCGCCAGACATTGAGTTCTTATGCTCAGGACAAACATCATGTCTGTTGGGCTGCTCAGTTGAGTTGTTAAGTACAGGAGTTGACTGACTTACTTTTTCGGCAACTGGAAGGAAGCTTACTTTATTATCTGGGAAAGCAGGGAAAGCATTACTTGCAGGTAAGAAATCGTTCACCTGAAAACCATGAGATGGAATGCTGTCCACCACTGAAGCAAAGTCAATAGCTTTTGCAGTTTTTGGTGCATTACAGGAGGCTGAAAAAGACTTTGCCAAGTCATCCAACAGGATATCTCCTTCACTGGAGATAGGATCCCACTTTAGTAACTCTTGATTCTGACCTTCCTCAGAATGAGATGCTGCATCTGATGATAGCAGCTCTACTCTTATTGCCTCTTTGTAAAACCTCTTTTTCCTTAAAGAATTCGCTAAAAGAATCCTGCAAAACATTCAGAACAATATTCAAGATATAATAAACATTGATCCTGAAAAACCAAAAGCATTGTAATGAATTTTAGAATGTTTCCATACCTACAATTTTTAGAAATAGCATCTTTAGCTCGCTCCTTGGAGAGTCCCAATAATGACAACAAGTTTGCAACATCACAAGGTCCTCTAAGCTCATTCACTGAAGGTGCACCACTTGAAAAGATAATGTTTCTTCCCCGAGTCCAATCCATTAACACCTACATGTTTACAGCCTGTTAATTTGCAACTTAGCATATGTATTAGTGGTGTAAGTAGAAACAAACTTGTCAATATCATAAAGCTTAACTAGAAGCAAATGAGGGTCTAACAATTGAAATGAGGATATTACAGTCCTACTCTAATGTGAAAATAGAGTCCCAAAACATATTAATGCTAATAGTAAGAAAACAGATACTGCGGAGTGCAAACCAAAACAAACTGCTCCTGGAAAAGGCTTGTATTTCAGGTTTACTAATATTATATGTACAAACTGTCTCTACACTACAAGAACTAATTGGTTCTTTCCAGTAGTAAAGTAATCTCTATACCTACCTTTAGCTCTTGAGAAATTCATCATACCTGTTTTATCTTCACACACACATCTAGAGTTACTAAGTATATGCTGATTCATTAACAAATCAAAACCTAGTACAGGTTTGTCTAGACATTTTTGACACAGGTTTGTACTTAAAGTTACAGTTCCGCAATTGCATACTCCAAGTCTCTGACTTCTAAATGCAAAAAAAAAAAAAAAAAAAGGTACATTCAATTCAAACCAAGAGGTATTTCTAAATTGGCCAAAACACAACACAGACATCACCCCTCAAAACAAACAGCAGCATGCTTGATTGTGAAAGTAAGTCTACATAAGATCAATGCCACAATTTGACTGAGTCATTAGCCATCCAACATAACTTGACAGCAATAATAACATAACAAAAAAAAAAGCCATTTTGAAAATTAAACAATCAATTAAACAAAATCATCCATTGCACTCAACCTATGGGAAAATTTGGTTATTTAGGGAAAAGCTATTACCTTACCACCAGAAATCAACCGCTTCCTTACTGCAATGTCAGAAATAAGACCAGAGTACGTCACCTCAAAACAAACCCCTCGCTGCACGTATATTAACAAACAAGCCACACATCAATTAACTTAAATCTCATAAGGACTCACTCACCAACCGCTATCATATAAAAATTTGAAGAAGTGAAGAGCAAACCTGAACAGCAGCTTTAACCAGAGGCTGCTTCAATCTAAACGGCAAATTCGTTGAGAAATCGATCAAAATGATATCTACCTGCAATTATTTCATCAACATGCAGCCAGCATTCAAAACCTAAATATGAAATTGGACTCACATTCAGCATGTACAGTCGTTCAATTTCACTAATTCATTCAACAATGAAATTCACATCACTCTATACACAAATGGCTCAAGCGTGACGGTTATAACTAACGAACCTCCATTCTCTCGCACGCGAGATCAAACGCGGTCTGATTGGAAGGCTTAACGGCGACGAGATCGTAGGTCTTGAGGACGGGGTTACCGGAGTTGAGGGATTGGGCGTGGGAGGTGGAGTCCACGCAGACGGTGAGGCGCGTGTACTGGCGGAAGGGAGTGGAGAGCGGGATGCCGAGGAGGTCGCGGTGGAGCTTGGCGGAGAGGGATAGAGAAGGGAGGACCTTGAGGAGAGAGGAGAGAGAGAGAGGGGAGATGGAGCAACGGTGGTGATCGGACATGACGCCCTTGATCGTGCGGTTGTAGGCGATACCGGTGAAGCCGAGCTCCATGGCCTTGACGGCTAGCTTAGTGCGATTAGCTTCGATGGAGGATTTGTTGGCGGTTGGTGAGGGTTCTGGGTAAGGGACGTTGAGGTCGAACAACCCCATTATGGCTTGGCTGTGGCTAACTCGCTTACCGCGGCGCCAAGGTTTAGGAGTTGAAAGAGGTTCAGGGTTTAGAGGCTTAGGCGGCATACTGTCACGTGACTCTCTCGTGCTCTATTGCACGTGACTGGGTGCAATACAAGGCCTTTTTCGGTTGTAAAGCCCGCTTTGTAAATTAGTCCAGATACATTTAATGCAAAAGCCTACCTTGTAACATTGCTTTATTATTGAATTTGCTTTCTTTGACACGGTCCGTTTAACTGGGTCAAGTCTAAAGGGCCAATTGGCCCATTTGATAACCTTATATGGAACTATGACTAATGAGCACACAACAAATTTTGAAAGTAAAAAAGAAAATTGATATTTATATTTATTTCATTTTCTTATCGGAGTTAGGACATGCTTTTGGAGTTTTTGAGCGTTTACAAGAAATCAAATGCACGTCATTTTGGGATGTAAATTATTTTCTTATAAATTGTGTCAACCATTTTTAGCCGATTCAAACTCTATGTTTATTTCATGATGTGGATCATATTGAAATCTCACCTAAAATTTAGATAAAATGTGAGTTACAGAATTACGGCACAGTGATTCAATAATAAATAAGTATATATAAACCCATCTCAAAAACGAAAGATACAATGAAATGGTGAAAGGTGATGAATTACATCTGTTGATTCAATTTGCAAAATTAAAATATGATGACAAACATTTTATGAACTTTTTAATTTGTGTGTTAAAATTTTTAGGTCCAAGCTTTTTAAGAACAAAATTGAAATTATATGGCCCAAGAATTTAGGTCCATGTCTGTTTCAATGCAAGAATGAATAATAAGGAAGAAATGGCTATTTGGCCCAACTCTTTCGGCCCAATGGAAAAATATAAATGAAGTAGCTAAAGCCCAAGACTTACGGCCTAATGGAACAAAAATTAGAAGCAGCAGGAGCCCAAGATAATTGGTCCAACATATGAAATAAAGAATGAAATGGGAAATAGGGAAGTTGTCNACCAATGAGAGATGGACAACACATCTATTGCCTGCAATGTTCAAAATTTTCAAACCTGCAACGGCCAGAGAAAATTCAGTATATTAAGGGATGATGTGACCACTTATGAGGTAGAAAAAGAAGGGCAAAAATAGTCTACTATTAAGCTTACAAACTAAAGCATTATTTTTTTTTTCTCCTCTCAAGATTTACCTACTCTAAAATCTTCTATATAATCTTCTTGTTCTGATTCATTTTTTTGTGAGAGAAGCATTAATTTGTTTGAGAGTCATTGAGAGTAAAAGATGCAGAGTATAGAGAGACTTTTGATAAAAGTCATATTTGTGTATCTATGTTCTTGAGTGTTTGAATTTCTGTAAGGATCATTTGAGAGTTTTGTTTTTGAATCAATGTTTGTATTTGAAAGCCTTGTGAAAGAAGAGTGATTAGGTGTTTGAAGAACTGGACGTAGATTTTTTAACTCTTAGGAATCAAACCAGTATAAATTCTGTGTGTGGTCTTCTCTTCCCTTCACTATTTACATTTCTCATTTTTTAAAAGAAATTTTGTTTTCGTTTTTGAAAAAGAACCTTTTTCGAAAAACTTGTCTCCTTGAATACAATGAGATATCTCTTGAAAGTTTAGGAGATAAATTTTCTAAAGAGAGTTTGATTTTTCGAAAAAGTACCTGCTTAGATTCAACTCACCTTCTGTAAGCCACATAAAACCATCAACATCAATATTATCATTATTGTGATATCAATCATTGGATATTTTATAAAATAGCACTCCTAAACTAAATTATTATATGTAAAATTGTTGATTAAATGTTTGCTTTTCATGGTCAAAATTTTCCTTCCTTAAATAAAGAGACAACTAAATAGATAACAGAAAATAGATTTTGTTCACTTAAAATAATTATCAAATTATTTTGATGGATAATTTATATTTGTTGTAAGCGTCTAATAAGTCTAAAAATGTATTTTAAATTTGGTAAGATAATCAACATTGAATTCATCCGAACTCTTTTTATTTTTATCATTTAAAGGACTCCAACCTTCAACCATTATTTAAGGAAACAAATGTCAAATTAGTTGAATCAATCAAACGTTAGTATCATATTTTATTTAATCAAATTATTAAATAACTGATTATGTCACATTCCTGTATGCTTATCAAATTAATGCAGAATTGACCACATTATTTTTAATATTGGTGAATATTTACATTCCACTATAAAACTTGACAAATCACAATGGTTTCCATGTCCCTCTCACACTGTAATTAAGCAGTCCAAGTAGTAATTAAAGTGTAGTATGCCCTGCAATCTCCAAAAGCCATGGCCTCTGTTTGCATATCCAATTGTGTCAATGGCACACACCTAATTCCCAATATTAGGCCATTAACAACCTTTGTGAGCCTCCACAAGTGGCCAGAATCCGATGTAGAATTCGTGATGAAGAGGATGAACTCTCGTGTAGAGGGAGGGGTTGTTGTTGACAGCATCTCGTGCAGGCAAATTTATTTGAGGAGCTACAAATTCTCGAGGGAGAAAGAGGGTGGTGTCACTAACAAGGCCATCAAGAAGTGCTTTAGAAGAATTAAGGAAAGTGTGGTTGGCGCCG
Organism: Nissolia schottii; assembly: GCA_003254905.1. NCBI lineage: Eukaryota > Viridiplantae > Streptophyta > Magnoliopsida > Fabales > Fabaceae > Nissolia > Nissolia schottii. The sequence goes on from QANU01022113.1 coordinate 42,081, forward strand.
CAATTGCATCAACAAAAAAGAATCTTAATCTTAAGGGTGGTAATTATAGGATTTTTGGGAAGGTTAAGGTTGTCACTTATGCTGCTTTCTTCTCAACCCTTCACAGGCTCCTAGCGTGCTCTTCTTCAAAGGTTAATGTGGCTCATCATGATTGATTTTACCCTTCTCGCAAGGGAACTAGATATAAGTTAAAGAAATGCTAGCTTTGTTACTAGCTTATGGCGAAGCAGATAAATATTTTGAGCATAAATACAGCAAATTTCTATCGAATAAAAGTTACTATTATATATACCTCGTAGGTGTTGTGTGTGTTTAAGTGTCCATGACTCCAAGGATGTGTTTACCATAAATATTTTGATGACTACAAATATATCATGTGTCCTGAAATTGAAGTAGAAAATTTCAAGTGGGACATGGAAATGTGTTAAAATGGAGATAACCAATGGACCTTTGTGGATTAATTACAGTGATATTTTACCAGTTTAACGCGTAGGAGGAGTAGCACTAAAGTAGGCTTTGGATTTTCCGTTGTACAAGCCGGCGGAGAAACATTGGTTACAATTTTTGGGTAAAAATAAAGAATTTTTACTTGGTCACAATACTAATACTTTGAGTATATATAATAAAGTGAGTTGTATCGTTTTTATTGTGTGTCTCATTAAGTATTTTTAAATTTCACATAATAGAACCTACTTTTATTGTATTTTATGTTTAAATATAATGTATTAGTCTTATAACCATGTAATAATTTAAAAAATAAAAATTAAGATGATTCATAGTCAATTACCCATTGAAAGAGGGCAAGGATGGTCGTTGGCTCAATTAAGTGAACTATTATTATAAGATATCGTTTTGTGTTTAATTATTATGCATTAATATTAAAAAAATTGTTTACACCATGATCTAATAAAACTTTGTTATATATGCAAAATGGTTTGACTCTCTCTGTCTCTCACTATTTTAAAAGTAATATTTTAAAAATATTTAATTAGATAATAATATAAAATATAGCAATTGAGCTCTATTAACATATATGTGACTTCGATGTAATAACTACAAAAGTCAAATACTTTTAATAATGTGATAACATATAATTAAATGACTCTCTAAAAATATTTTACGCTAACAATGTATTTAAATTTTAATACTATTAATAAAAAAAATATCCCAAAATAATTGCTTTTCGTATCTAATTTTATGTTTTTAAAGTTACTCTTAACAAACATGCAAACTTTTTTTTAAAAAAAATTTAAATATATTTTTTAACTATTTTAAAACTTATTAACAATTTCACCACCTCTTTTTTTTTTCTTTGTTTTACATTATTATTTATGTTCAATATTTCAATGCCGCTAGTCTTTATAATAAAAATTTGGAAGTTTCATCTACTACTATTTTATAAACATCAAAGCGTTATAATTTTGAGAAAGAGAATTGACCAACCTATTATTATATAAGAACTATTTCATTCATATATGTAACTGATCTGAGCACTTAATTAATAAAAAAATAACATCTTTTAAATGGAACATTTATACTAAGAGTTTAATTAATATACACTGATAATATAAAATTAAATGTTGACACATAGCTAAAGAAAAATAAGTTACTTTTGTATACCTAAATCATAACTCTTCATAGATTATATAGGCAATGTTATTGCTCAGTTATTCTGCGGCTAGTGCATCAGTAGTAGGTGAAGTGAAAAGGGGGAGGGTGTAGAAGTAACAGCACAGAGGAAGTGGTAGTGGTGGAAACTAACGGGGGTTAGTCTAAGTGATAAGCGGCTTGGTATCGCTTAAGTAAGATACCGAGTTCGAGACCTTGTGTACGCAGTTATCCCGCTGGGAGACTCACCCGCCATAGCCAGGTGCGCGACTCAGGTCGACTCAGATTAGTCAAGGCTGAGCCTTGGATACTGGGCAGGCAACCTAAAAAATAGAGGAAGTGGTGGTTGTTAACTGGGCCTAAGTGAGTGCAACTGTGAATAAATGGTAGCACTCACTGCGGTTTCAATTCATTCATGGAATTTCTAATTACTACTTCCTTGAATAATTTTATCATCTTTTTCATGACAGGGATTTGCACCAGCTCCCGAGCATTACGCACAAAAAGTGGTCCAAAAGAGAAGATGACAACATAGTGGAGCCAACAGAAATACCATTTTTTTCTAGATAGATTTTGGTCTTAATCATGGAGGTATAGAAAAAGGCATCACTATGGAGTGAACTGAGTTTAATTTGGTCTTTGAAATTGTGCGTTTCATTTTAGTTACTAAAACTAAAACATTAACAATTTAACAATAATAAAAAGTGATTTGAATTAGTCATTTTGGTTAGGTTTGTAAGGACTAACTTGAATTACCAAAAGAATAATTTGAATCACTTTGTTTTATAACTTTATGTACTAGATTGCTAATTTGTTTATTTTAGGAACAAAAGTAAAATAGTCATGTATCTGTAAGGACCAAAACAAGTATTCACTACTCTTATTTTTCAATCGAAATCACTAGTATCTAAAGTGCATTAGAATCCACTTAACGTGGCTCAATTGAAATCCACTTAAAGTGGCTCAAGCCAAGTCGACCCACTACGAGGTAAAGCTCTCCCAGTACTAAGTATTCACCCTTCTCTAAACACATGAATAAGCCAGTTTCAAAGGCACTCCACAGCTCAGCCATGAACCCTGTGAGGAATCAATCCTTCTACTTCATTTCAAACCATACCCTTCACACCAATCTTTCTTACTATTGAATGAACACTCACTTTGATCCACCCTTGGGAGGGGTTGACCAAGAAACATGGATGGTTTGAAAACCAGCCATAGATAACTTACAAAAATAAGTAGAAGGAGTAGATGGGTAAGAATGAAATAAACCATGCAACTTGTATTAACAGCAAATACAAAAATAACAAAATAGTGAAAATACAAGTTGTATGAGTCTAACCACTTCCAATCGAATACACATAATACAGAAAAAGAAATCAACCCAACCCAACTCAACTCTATATAGCAGCAGTTTTCGCCAGGGATCTTATCCAAATGTTAAAGATTCAGATATATCTCTGGCTGATAAGGTACATCTAAATAGTTGCACAATTTTCAGACCTATCAAGCCAGAGAGAGATTTTAACATATGGATGCTTTCTGGTTACTATACCAATTAAGCAAAACATGTTTCATTGACTAGGTTTTTTCTTTACAAATCTATAAAGTGCCTCATTGATCATAATACAAACAACAAAAATCACATAACAAAAGCATTGCAACTCAGAATTCACAAGATGGGGATAACCTGAAGCAGTCTCATCTCCCCTCCGACTTCACCAACTGTGAGAATACCCTACTCATAGAAACCCCAGACAGATCATCTACACTTGTACCGTCAAATTGTATGGCAGAAGAACTTGCATTGCGGTTGAAGTTGTTGACCTGCGGAGAGAGCTCACCGATCATGTTGGTGCTGTTTTCTTCAGGATCATCGCGTTGAACAACTGCCTCTTGAAGCTGGAGAGCATACTCTAAGTTCCACAAGACATCTCCCATCGAAGGCCTGTCAACACCGAATTCCGCCAAGCACTTCTCGGCGGTTTCTCCAAACTTCCTGAGAGAGTCTGGCCTTATTTTGTTTGCGAGCGTCTGATCTATGATTTGATCCAATTGCCCCTTTTTCTGCCATTTCATTGCCCATTCTGCCAAGTTCACCATTTCCCTAGGAAGGGATGGATCTATGACAGGTCTTGCACAAAGAACTTCTAACAGAACTACCCCAAATGAATACACATCTGACTTTTCTGTTAGTTGTTGCCTCCTGAAATACTCGGGATCAAGGTACCCAAAGCTACCTTTGACAGCTGTGCTCACATGTGTCTGATCCAGTTCAGGCCCCGTCTTCGACAATCCAAAATCAGCAACTTTAGCCATCAGGTTCTCATCGAGCAGGATATTCGCAGACTTCACGTCGCGGTGAATAACTGCTTTGGCATAGCCAGTGTGAAGGTAATGAAGTCCTCTAGCAGATCCAATGCATATCTCAAGCCTCTCCTTCCAACTTAAGCTCGGGAGACCCGAACCGTACAGATGACTCTTGAGAGTTCCTTTCTCCATGTACTCATATATCAAGATCATTTCATTCTTTTCATCACAATACCCAATCAAAGACACCAGATGGCGATGACGGAACTGAGACAGCATTTCTATTTCAGTTCGGAATTCTGCAAGCCCCTGCTGCGACCGTGGATTCCCCCTCTTAACCGCCACTTTAGTGCCGTTGCTTAACTCGCCCTTGTACACTTTACCAAAACCACCAATCCCAATTACCCAACTCTCGTCGAAATTGTTTGTAGCCTCCTGAACTGCCAGGAAAGGGACGCGGTACTCAAAGTTCGAAGCAGCACTAATTGTAGTACCATTAGAATACTTACTTCCCATGGTATGAGAAGCAGTACCGTTGATGGATAAAGGAATCCATGTCTTCGACTGCCTTTGCCGTGCCAACTGCCTTCTTTTCCTGCACAGTAAACAGAAAACTACGGCCAAGACCACTGCACTGAGTGCCCCAACAGTCACGCCAACTATCATGCCAACATTCTTAGAACTCGAAGAACCAGAAGTACTAGCCACAGCTGCTATTCCTTCACTGAGACTGCCCATAGAATTGTTCATTTTCATGATCTCCAACCCATTCAAAATGGCATTAGGGTAGCCCTGATTTAGAGGCGAAGGGCCAATACTTACACGAAGTCTACTGCCGGCTCTCAAGGCTGTAACCAAATCCCTATAATATGGAACACGCAGGGCATTATTATTTATCGTGCTGAGATCTAGATCCTTGGCTGCAACCCAGGAGTCAATATAAGCATTGAAGTAGAGCGCATTGAGACTATCGCTGACTACATCACAGAAGTGAAGCCGAACAAGGTACTGAAACCCAGGCTCCACAACAAAGTCCCATGTCACATTGAAATTAGCATTGGGATCACTTTTGGAGTTCATCTCTTGGCCGGTGCCATAGACAGAAGCAGGAGCATCATTTTCAGTTGCCGAGCCAGATACATACTCAACAGCTGGAACATTTGAAAAACTAGTGGCAAGGTTAGCTTGTGTAAGGAAGCTTCGATCCTGAACCCAAGTTCGGCTAAGGGTGTCATTTCTTGGGGAGATGGTCGGACCACCCATGTTAACCCTCCAAACGGTCTCCAGCGCCAGTGTCGCCAATCCATTGTATTGCGACAATCCACTATTAAGGTTGAAAGCAGTATCAGCAATGAGGCCATCAGGAACAGAAACAACCTCAATTGCATTGATGAAAGCGATCGAATTGTTTGAAGGGGTAAAGGCCAACACAAGGGTGTTTGAGGTAACATTGACAGAGTATTCCTTCATGACAGGATCCTTCTGCACACCAAAACCACTCAGAAGAACATTGTCCTGTGTGGCGACTGAGAAATTCGCGGCGCTCATGTCGTACTTCTGGTAAGTGAATGGAAAGAAATAGAGGCGGATCCAGTGCCTCCCCTTCAGGTTAATAGGGAAAGTGTACTTTGAGGGTGCAGTGAACACCCTTGCAGTTTCATAGAGTGTGGAATCATCTGAGGAAGTGATTGATTTTGAGGAAGTGTTGGCAATAACATCTTGCTTTGTGGAAAGTAGCTTCTTCGAGGAACCATCAGATGTGAAATTACGGGTACCTACTGCAGTGGTTGAAGGTGAACCACAATCTATGAGGTAGTTATCGGTTGGAACAAAAGTGGCAGAGAAGCACACAAAGGGCAATATGGACAAAGCACAGAGAAAGAAACCAAGCTTTCTTCTGCAATCCAGCATCGTTGCATCTATGAATATGGCAAAAAACACAACTGGGGTTGGTGTATTTTTCTTATTTTTCCCCTAAAAATTTAATCTTTTTTGAAGCTTTGGAATTGAATCCTATGAAGATAAGATACTAAGATCTATGGGACAAGCTTACAAAGCAGAAACTCACAAAAGACAAAGACAGAGGAAACAGAGGAAGAACAACAAAAATGGAAAAATATTGCACCTTTGATACTGTTACAGCTGCAGGAGTAGCAAGATGAGGAGGGGAAGCCACACAAAATCTGAAGCACCCACTTTACCCCTTTTGGGTTGTTATGTATTCTTTTGGAATGGGGAATTTTGAAGACGTATAATGACAGGAGATGAACAAAAAACACGTTAAGGCAAAAATCTAGCTCAGGACAAGCTGGAATAATATTGACAAACCTTTGCAATTTGATATATTCACATATTCCTTTGTTTTTTTATATATATAAATTTTATTTAAAAACTATAATAAAATAAAATAAGAGAGAGAACAAGAAACGGTGGCTAAGAGGGTCAAAAAACTCATTGGTTTGGGCAAAGATTGAACAAACACCGGCTATGGTTTCAGATGTTGACTTTATTTTTGGTTTGAATGAGGAACCTCATCTTTGATGCAAGTGGACATTAAATAATTGCAGGGAGGTTTAAAGGGTGAGTTGGTTTAGGTAACGGCAATAAGAAAGAAAGAAAAAAATAAGAATTAGATAAGAGAGTTATTGCAATTATTGTAGATAAATCTTATATTTTATATATGAATAGTATAATCCAACACTATATAGGGAACGAAAGTAAAAGAGTGAATCTTAAATAAAATTTGATTTACAAGTTTAATTCTTATGTATTACTCCTCTGTTCTATAATATTAAATATTCAAAAATGTTACATGTACACTCAATTTTATACACTCATGCATACATCATTAATAATGCACAAACTTTATTCTCATAAGTGCACAAATATTACAAACTTGTAAATAATACTCTCAATTATACTTAATTAAGTGCATAAACATTACATGAGTTAAAACACAAACTTTATGTATATAAATACGAGGTATATGTATGGTGTATGATTTTTGGTGTACGTGTAGTAGAACTCTTAAATATTTTACCTTTTTAAATGTATTCGCAACCTAATATACTTAGACGTAATTATTGTTAATCTCTTTTATCTTTTTAAGTTCATTCATAATTTAGTATACTTTGACATAAATTATGTTTAAATATATTAAATTATGAATAAATTTAAAAATATAAAGAGATTGACATTATTAAATAGATAAAATATCATCTAATCATATATGTATAAAATAATAAGTGAAAGAATTTATTATTTTTAATTTATATTGTAAGATCTGATTAGAGGACGATGCATATAATTAAATTCTTTGTTATAAATATATCTTTGATACTTAGAGTGCTACATTTATGTTTACACACAAAATTAAAAAACATCTATTATCATAATGATGATATAGTAGCGAGGAAAGGAATAGGTGTGTGGCTAGTTAAAATGTTTTTTAGTTATAAATATTTTCTTAAACGTGATTTTAATCCCATTGAACATGGGTCATTCTTTTTCTTTGACTTTGGTCCTCTTTTTCTAATTTTTTTTTTGTGTATGATGTTTAAACTAAATGTTAAAAAAATGATGTTTACAAGGATCAAAGTAGATTCCTATACTATTTACGAGGACCAAAATAAAAATTATAATATTGTAAGTACGGATTAAACACATTCTAAAAAGTTATGATGGCAAAGACCAAAATTTAAAATGACATTAAAAATAAAATAAAATAAAGGGAAAATGACTAAAATTAAAAAACAAAATAGAAGATCAAAAAAATAGTCCATTTTTTAAATTTTTTATATTATCTCTCAATCAAATTATTTTATATATATGACTTTTTTAATAATAAAAAATAAAGTAAACTATTTATATTTTTTTATTTTTTGATAGCAAAAGCGCTTAAGCCACCGTTAATAAGGTGACAAGCAACTGTACATGAAAGAAAGAAAGCAGAGCTAATGAATAAGCAGAAGAAGAAAAAAATAAAACACCCAATTACTTTTGTACATACCAAGCAAACTTTGCTCCTCAAAAATCAAATCAAAAATTTGTTCGAGTTAAACATATCAACGCATCACAAAAATCAAGTGGAGGTTAATTCGTCACCTACTCTAACCCCTTCCACTATGCTATCAAGGTTGGAATAAGTGTCTACTTGGCACCGCAAGACAACAAAAAAAACCAAACTTTTCAAATATCACCAAAAACAAAAGTACTCGTGACAAAGTGTAAAATACTCAAAGGTGTTCTTTTAAGGGATGAAGGATCTTATGATAAGTCATTTGCTACACTAGCAAATTTATCATCACAACATTTTATCTAATATTCGAGTCTAATTTTGATCATTAACTTTTTTAAGTCTTAATTTTATTGTTTATTCTCAAAAAATAAGTTTGTTTCTGGAATATTAAATAAACCAAATCCCTATATAAAAAATTGTGATCCACATCATTATTTTTATTTATGTGATAACATATAATTTATTGTTAACGTAAAAAGAATTACATTGTCAATGCATAATCACTAATTTTTTTTTAAAGACAATAATCTATATTTATAAAAGCAAAACACATTTAAGTTGTTTTTACTTTAAAAAAAAAAAGAGCATGTAAGTTATTTTTTCGAAGTTCTGGCTGTGCTTCTCTATGTGGCATCGCTTTCGCTGTGAATGAAACGGACAAAAAAAATGGGATGTATAAAGTTGAGAGAATGTTACATACACAATCACTTTTAGATAATATATAAATAATTTTTTATAAAAGTATAAATTTTATTGTACTCTGATTATTTTTTTATAATGAAACTTATATTTTTATAAGAGAATTATCTACATGTTGTTTAAAAATTATTATACTGGTAGCATTCTTTGATAAAGTCGTGCCGGCAGTGTGAGTGGTAATACTTGCCAAATTGGAAGAAATCGCCATGTAATCTAAAGTCTAATGTTTCTTTTGAGCCATTAATCGAGTGTCATCTGAATTGCGTTAAAACTAAGTTTATCTGTAAAAAATTAGTTAGTACTATTTGACAACATTCTAAAGTAAGTAATGAACATGTCTCGTATGCATCTCTTCTAAGAGATTTTTATGCAGTATCTCAATCATTGTCATACTTGGGTTTTATTTGTCACTTTGTTGTGATTTTGAATTAATCGTTAAAAAAAAATTGAAAGCTACATGTAGTAGTATCATACCAAACAATTGGGACTTTTACACATATATAAAAATATATTTTTTCCCTTGTAAATTGAATATCAATCATCTTGTAATAAAAGTCTAAAACTTTAATACTAAAAACTTCAAACTAAAATAGTTACAGTGAGGAGACTGAAACATTTCTAACCAATAATAATTCAAGAATCTTCACTAGGGTAGGTAACGGTATGTGGAATCTGGTTTATAATTGAATGATACTCATAAAAGGGTGGCTTACAATCAAAATAGAATTGAATATGCAAGGAAAGGTAACTTTTATTTAATTTAACTCGCGTTGAAAATTTAAAAAAAAAAAAAAAACAAAGAAAGGTGACTTATAATCAAATGCACAATTGTACAAGGTAATGTAACTTACAGGACATGACGACCAATGAAACTCTTATTGCTTGGCCTCTTGTCCCCATCAAAATCGAATAATCTTTTTCTTTAGGTATAATCACAAAAATTTTAAAAGAAAAATATGCAATAATGATATTAGCCTTTTTTATGAATAGAATTTGGATAACAGGTACAATACAGGGAGTTGTTGATTGAATGCGTGTGGGGAAAGGTTGATATCTCTTTTGGACTTTAGTACTATTTATTTATTAATTTATTTATTATTTATATTATTCAAAAAAGGGTGGGCCTGCAAGTGTATGGCACTATGGTTGGCAACTAGTAAGCGTGATATGGACACCACCTAACCCAGTAACCCCTCAATTTCTCCCCTGACGCCCAGTTTTTTAAAATGGAGCTACTAATTATAATATCTTTAATCTTTTGGTCATAATAAATTTAATATAATTTTAATGATTTTATTTTATACTTCTTTACCTCACCAAATTCTAACACCGCCCTTTTACTTTTTTATGTAAATATATTCATACCATTTTTTTATATCTCATTACTTAGAACGTGAGATCGTTATATCTTTATGTTTGACACGATGAACATTAATACACGAAGACACTCGTTCGACACAAGTGTCTAAAAGTATTCATAAAAAAATTATAATTAGTCGTGTTCAAGTATGTTTGAGTTATATCTAAAAATTCTTGAATTGCATATGTGTCGTGTCCAAGTAAAAATTATTTTTAATACTAAATAATTTATAATAATATGAAACCTTAAAAAATTAATAAATATTATCATATATATCTTTAAAAGAGTTTTTAAAATATTAAAAATTAGTAATTTAATATTAATAAAAATATTTGTGTTTTATAAAATTTTAAAATTAATATTTCATCGTGTGATTTCGTATCCTGTGTTAATGCATTAATGTCTATGTTTCTTGGCTCAATACCCACTCATATTAGCATTCAGCTATTTTTTTTAATTTTTTTTTAGACTGCACTCAACTACTATATTTCTATTATTATTAGGGTCAAATGATATTTTTTGCATTCAATATGCTCAACAACTGCCAAGTGTGCAATTTGGAATTTTACGAAATAAAGATTTGGACTGCTTCCCTACGCAACTATCGTAATTTGTGCCGCTTGTTATGGTCTTAATGCACACTAAATAAAAATAGATTAATACAGGAGTATCTTCTTATAAAATCATTTCACATATTCGCATGCAATGGGAAAATTTATTGTGTGAATATCTAACGCATTATGTTTTCTTGCCTAGTTATTTAGACATTAAAGTTATCCAAATATAGTATGCACGCTGTATATAGAGAATAAAAAAATACAAAGTTATTATATTTGTTAAAAAAAAAAACTTTAACTGAGACGATATATAAAGGTATCAAAATGGGCCTATTTGATCTATGTGGATGCTATGTCATTTTGGGTTATGTTATTTTTAGGCTAGTAAAATGTTGGTTTATTTTTATTTGGACTATTTTTGGGCTGACTCATGGGTCTATATTTTGTTAACTTAATTTTTTTTAATGTATATACTATTTAAAGTTAGTAAAATTTGATAATAATGTATAATTAAATTTTACTGACTAAAAATAAAATAATTAGTCTATATAATGTTGAGATGATTTTGGCTTAATTGTAAGTTGATTTGGATTAATTCTTAAGTCTTAAATGTTGATTATGGCTATATAACAAAGAAAATTATGAAAATGTATTTTACATTCAATTTAATCAATCAGGTACAACATACTAGAGCTATTTACAAAGGCTTTGTAAGTTTGTAATTATCTTTTAGCTATGTAAGTTTCACAGTTAATAAAAAAGCACAAGTCATTTACATTAAAGTCAAACACTTGAAATTAGATAGACTAAATCTACAATAGTAAAAGTTACACGAATGTAGTTGTTGTAGTAAAAAAAACATCAAGTAAATTGCTCTAAACATTCAGTAGTTGTGAGTCTCACCTGTATTCAATAACTTTTTCAATTCGCTTATCTCTTTATTAAGGTCCTCCATATAAGAGGGTCCATTGATATTTTAACTCATTGAACAAGTGCACATGTAAGGGCAAACAAAAAATAGTAAGTGCATATCATATTATTATTATAATATATTAAAATAAGTGTTCGGGTCATCAGGCTAGCCCAACTCAAAGCAAGTTGGGTCAACTCGAGTTGGGTTAAGTTAACTCAAATTTTTTTCGTATTTCTTTAGCCCAGTTCATCCATATTATCGGGCCATTCGAGCTGGCCCATCGAATTAGTCTATTTCAATAGCTCTAAATATACACATGTGCATATGACAACAAGACTTGTGCACGTGGTATCAACACTTATTAAGAAATGTATCGACATTATTATTTTTCATTCTTTTGAACACATTATCTCTCCATCAAATCACACTCTCTTTCCTCTGTTCTCACTCCCTCACTCTAGTGTAAAGCTCACTCATCACGTGGAGTATCAACATAGTAGATATAGATATCAATGTAATAGAAATAGGTATCAACATAATATGAAGGTATCAACCTGATATATTTTTCTCTTTCCATCAAGTTAGACTTTCTATCATCTTCTCTCACTCTAACGCCATGCTCACTCACCATGTGAGTATCAACATAATAAAAATAGATAGCAACATAATAGACATAATTATCAACATAATTGTTATGGACTAGGCCATAAAGGCCTAATGATCCAGGCCCAATAATCTGTGGAGCAAGATGACCCGACAAATTGCCCCGTGGAAGGATTTGACCCAACCCTATTGCCTTCAATCAACACGTAACGAACAGGCATAACCGCTCAGTCAATACATAACATACACAGGCGAAACGCAGCCCGCGATGTCCTCCTCATAATGCCACGCAAAATCTCCTGTAAAGGTAAGGGCAGGTATTTAACTCCATAAGGGAACTCAGGTATGTCTCAACTGATTTTTGGTCTACACACCCATATTGTTCTCCTACTGATTTGATCGTTGGAGTCCCTGCAGGTACACACCTAGGCACTCAATTCCGAAGATTCTACCTCCGCGGAGTGGTTCCAGGATCCGAATTGTCCCAAAGTTAATAGTTTGGTACAATAATGAAAATAATTATCAACATGTTATAAAAGTATCAACTTGCTACTTTTTTCTTTCTTGATCAAATCAAACTCTCTCCCCTCCTTTCTCACTCCAACGCCAAACTCATTCATCATGTGGATATCAACGTAATAAGAAAAATAGGTATCAGCATAATAGATATAGGTAACAACATAATAAAAATAGGTATCGACACACCATACAGATATATCAACGTTTATAAAAAAACATTTTTTCAAATGTTGATACATTTTTTATGTTGATACCTATTTTATTATGTTGATAATTATTTCTATTAAGTTGATACTTGTGTGATTTAACTTTTAAAGATGAAGTGGAGAAATTGAGGGCAATTGAGAGTGAGTAATTTGATAGATAGTGAAGATTATAAATGATTGAAGTTTTTAGGGTTAAATAATGATTTAGTCCTTATTAAATCGCAAATCTTGATTTTATCCCTTAATTTTTTTTTGTTTTAGAACCTAATAAATATTTTTTTTTGTTTTTCATCCATGTCGTTAGCTTGGTCCGTTAACTGTTAACATGACAGACGAAAGTGAAAGTCAACCCTATTTATGTTATGTCTTACTTATTCACGTGGCATAAAAAATTTATTAAATAATTTTTTAAGGGATAAAAACTTATTGAGTTTTGTTAACAAGTGCACTTAATTAGGACACTTGTTAAGAAACTCAAAATGGAATGATTTGTGAATTTTAATGTTTAATATTGCATTTAAAACTTATCAACTTTGTTATTTCAATGAGATCGTTCAACTATGGGTTCCTTAAAAAGTGTCCTAAAGATACTTGTTAGCTAAACCTAAACTTATTTAATAAGTTTTGGCTATGAGTTAAGAATTGGAAATCATTTGAGCTAGTTGCATTTTAATTTTCTAGAATTGTGTTGTGGAATTATGATTCCAATTCTAAAAGGGTTATAAAAACACAAAATTTAGAATTGATGAGGTCAATTTCAATTCTAACTATCAATTCCATGCTAAATTACATGGGTCAAACAGGCACTAAATGCCATAGTCTTTGTGTTTAGGGTGTTTAGGTATTTTTGTGTGAAAAAATATTATTACCTAATAAGGGTGGGTATACTTAAAAAAAAAAAAACAAGAGAGGGTATCACTAAGTAGATCCAAAAAAAGTTGGTGGAGCATACCATAAAATTAGTAAAACTCATTTTTATTATGTATCTAAAAATAATGGGTTAAACTTGTGTTTAAACAAAAAAAAAGTAAAGTAAATGAATTAACTATTAGGTTTTCCTAGTTAAGAGAAACAAAGTAAATTTTTTTTTGAGTTTTTTGATATTTTTAATGTATTAAAAGGTTTTAAATTCATTTTTTTAATAAAAGTTTTTTATTTATCGGTTCTTTAACAAATGCCACACTTATTAAAACATTGGCTATTTATTAAGTATTTTTCAAAATTTCAATACATAGTTTGCATTTGCACTTTCAATACATTGATAAAAAAATATTATTTAGCAAATACTAAACCATCGCATAGAGTTTTTTTTTACTATATTATCCCTTTTAATAAAATATATTATGAAAATGCCCATGTTTCAAAATATCTTACACGAATACACTTGTTTTGGCCAACATGACATCCGTGACCACGTGGCGAAACCACGTCATATTCGTCAATCCGCTAGGCGAATATGACTCAAATTTGCAAATCCGCTAGGCAAATATGACCAAAATTTGCTAATCCAATAAGCAAATGTGGCCCAAATTCACCAGCCCGTAAGCCAAATCTCTGTTACATTTACTAACCAGTTTGGCAAATTCAACACAAATTCACCAATCAGTTTGGCGAATTTGCACTCGTATAGAAAAGAAAATTTTATGGAGCCTTTATGCGATTTTACACAATTTTGTGCCCCTTCTCTTCTCTATTTAAGTACCTATATTTATATCTCTTTTGTGTCCAAATTTTGTTAAGTTGGATTTTTAAAATATTTATCCAATTTATATTTTAATGTAATATTAATTTTTTTAACAACTTTTAGTGGGAAAAAGTTATTTAAAAGTGAACAAAGTTATCGGCACTTAACATAATTAATATTTATAAATTGGATAATTAATATTACCTTAAAATATAAAATACGTGATAGACATGTATGTGTCTTACCTTGTAAATAATGTTGTAGAATGAAATTTTGTGTATGCAAATTTCTGGCATCGACAATATTAACGTGATATATGTAAACTCATTTAGATTAACTTAAAAAAATATTTATTTAAATTATACTTTTAAGTATAGCTTTTTAAAGGGATTTATTTTACATTTACAAGGTACTTTTATTAAGAATCACACTTTCATCCTTCTTTTTTACAAAAGTTAATATTTTAAACTTAAAAAAAAGGTGATATTTTACTTTATTTAAAAAAAAACTTTTTTTTACATTATATTTTAGTACTTTTTACTAGATTATCAATTACAAATGAGATAAATTTATATTTGAAAAATGACAAAAGGAGATTTTTCCTTAATTTTATTTAATTTTCAAATTATTTTCTATATATATATATATTTTTTTTATTTATCTTAATTTTGGTCTATTATATTATTAAACCTCTATCAATTTAATGAGGGTTGTTAAAATGATGGTACGTTCACTCATGCTTACAGAGCACCTTCGACGTAAAAAAAAATTGACCTTAAAAAAATAATTAAAATTGGTTCGACCCATTTAGTCCACAAGTAAATCAAGTCAGTTCAACAAATTAAATGACTGACTCATTTACTCGCTTTGTTTTCTTCTCTTTTTCTATCTTGGAAATAAATGAACTTATTGGGCCGAATGCCCAAACTCAAAACCAAAAATAAATGAACTTGTTGGACAACTTTTTTTTTTTAGTTTAGAATTTAATTCTTTAGGCTTTGACCAAGGATGATTGAACATGTGTTTGTTATGCATTGTTGAATTTTAGAACTTGAATTATTGCTATGAATTTTATTTGTGTTTTTATTTAAACTTGAAGTTTAGATTGTGTTGAATTTAAAATTGATAATGAGTGGGGCTACTCCAAGATAGTTAGGTTAACATTTAGAACTTTATTTTGTTGAATTCTATCTTGCTTTTTGTTTTACACGAAATAATTTTGGGGAATTACTTGGCACAAATGCAAAAGATTATTTAAAGACGGGACAAGTAATTATGAGTTCTGGGTAAATAACAAGGACGTGAATTTAGGATGCAAGAATCGGGGAAGTGAAATTGTAATATTTTATTGATGATAACCAAAAAGTGATTATAGAATACAATATCCTTACGAAAACAAAGGATTAAACTTGTAAATGATAAAAGAAAAAACAATAAGAACTAGGAACTAGGAACTAGGAACTAGGAACTACTCCTACTCCTACTAAAGCAAAATGTAAAATGGAAAAAAGTAAGGGGAGGTGGCATACATTGGGTTTCCGTGTACTATTGTTGCCGACTGGGGACTTATGTAAGTATTTAGTAATCAATGAACCACCACCTATTTGTTCCTGGAGCCATTTATTTATAGAATTTCAGGGCCTCTAACCGTCATTCCCCCGCTCTGGCGACGGTTACCACTCGACCTGTTGTGGTCCGAAAAATCCGGGCCAGTTAAGCATGCATGCATGACACGTACGCACACCGGTTTTCTCATCACATGTCCGTCATATGCGCGTCAAGTTCTGAAGATGGGTAGTCAGTTAGTTACTACCCTTTGTGTATCACATCAGAAGGGAAGTTACCTTCTTTATGGGAGATATCTGTTGATAATCATTCCCTCCCAGAAGACTATTTTTGAACCGTATCATACTTTTATCGTCAAGTCTTAAACCTCTGTGTAGCCCCCCAATGTTGCCTATCACTGCCTCTGTGCAACCCCCGATGTTGCTTATTGCTGCCTCTGTGCAGCCCCCGATGTTGCCTATCGTCGCCTCTGTGTAGTCCCCGATGTTTCCGTATAAGTTCTTGGCACCGCTCTTGTTTTTTCTTAACAACCTTCGCTAGTGACAAGCTAAAAGCTCATGAAGCTTTAGCTTGAGGGAGGGTGTTAAGAATAATATTAAATTAAGAATATATTAGATTGATTTAGTTTCGATTTCATTTGATATTATCTTAATTTTGTCATTGTGTTAATTTATTCTCACAAGCCTATAAATAAGCCTAAACTTATTGTACTCAACACTGATTGAAGAATAGAATCCTTGATTATCTTTTTCTTTGGTTATCTTCTTTGGTTATCATCTCTGATTAATCATAAAATCTCACAGTGACCAAGCATGAACCTTTTTACAAGCAACCACAATTTCAAACTAAAAGAAGACACTGCTTGATTGCTTTGAGCTCAGCTAAGAGCATCAAGCCTTCTACCAAGCAACTAGAAAGACCAAAGAAAAATGTTTTGAAAACCTTACTTATTAACTTAAAAATTAATTTACTTATTCTTATAAATGATAATTAATTTTTTTTCTTATTTTATCCCTATAAATGTCAAGTGTCATTTTATAAAAGTGTGTAGTTATCTTGTTTGATCACCGAAGCATAATGAAGGCAAGAATAAGATTGCGACCAGCTCAGGTAGCAACATAGCTATTGGGACAAACAGATAAATAACTGAAGGCAAGAATAAGGTTGAAACTTGAAAATCAAATTATTTAGGTTTAGCTCGAAAACAGGTCAATTTATAAGTCTGAGAAATAAGATTAAATTCACATTACTTTAGTTTACATGGGGTTTAAGCACAAAATCTTTAGCTTTATGATTTAAAGTGCCTTTTTAACGTTTTTACAACACAAAATGTATCACACTTGCTAACCGAAAAATGTTTTGTCGAATGAAAGTTTATACACGTAATGAAATTAAAAACAAGTTTTGTAGTAGTATTTTTCAAGGCATTTTGATTTGACAAAGATCAAAGATATGACGAAGAATCTGGGTACTAGCAGCTAGGCCGCGCCGTTTACAGCCCATAACTTCTTCATATATAAGCTGCTTTATCGTCCCGATTCCCAATCCATTTCTCTTCTAAGTACTCTCCGTTCCGATTTAGGGCACTCTCTTCTCTCATTCACTCTCAGCGCTAATCTCCGTTCTGTTCTTCGTCAGGTATTAGAATTCGATCTACTTCCATCATTTCCTTCTTTCAGTTCTCGGATCTTCTGCTGAAGCTTTTCCTCACTGTGATTTTCTCATTGCCTTAGCTGATAGGTTTTTTCGGAGGCTCTCGATTCTGTGGTTCGGTACTTGAATTCTTTGTTTGATTTTTTAGTTTGGAATGGGAGAACTCTTGCATTGTGTATTTTGTTCAAAGTTCTTAAGCTTGAAATGTTGGACTGCATGGTTGACGCAAATTTGTATGATTGCCACGAGTGAGAGGTTGCATGCTGGGTTGTTTGTTTTTGACTTTAAAATCTGAACGTAATGAGGACTGTGAAATTGGACGATTGATCGGTTGATGATTTTCGATTGCTCGAGTTCGTGGTTAATGAGTGGGGGATATACGAGATAGCGTGTTTGGTTTCGGATTTGAAATATGCTGAATCTTGTGTTAATTAATGCATTTAAACCTTCGGGGTTTTTTTAAGTGAGGCTGATTGCATGTTGTTCCGTCCTCTCCCTCCAGAGGGTGGTCACTGGTATGGGTTTCAACTTTCACGGTTGGTTTGTGGTCCTTTGTTCGGTCAAGTGATCAGTAGTGAGGGGAAATTAAGACGTTGAGTAAAAGAGAGTGAATCGAATTCCCCGATTCACCAATGAATGCAGTATTTATAGTTTGCTGTTTGTAGCAGAGAGGGCGCATACAGTGTATGTTCTGTTGGGGGTTAGGGGATATCCTTTTTAGGCGGAAAAACCACCAATGAGGTGTGATTATGGGCACTCCTTTTGTCGGGGCCTATTGTGGATGGTATTGTGCACGTGCGAGTCAGTAGGACACGTTGTGATAGGTTGAGTTACTTCGTGGAAAGTTGAATAACGCTTATCCGGTCCTATAGCTCGGGTCGGATTGGGTTGATCGGGAGATTTAGGTTAACGGATGGTTAGGTCCGGCTTCGGTTGTGAGTCGAGTTTGGGCAGGTTGCTGGATCCATTTCAGTCCACTTATATTTCCTTGCTCTTGTTTTATTTTGTGATCCCAGCCAGCCATCATTTGTGTACAGTCTGTTTCAAATATGTTTTCCGCTTACCAATTATGTGTTTCCTTGCAATGCAATTGACAACTTGCAAATTGATTTAAAATGTTTCCTCGATAGTAGGACAGTCTTTTGCTACATCATTCTCTGGTCAGTCTAGTGTAGATTACCAAATTTTTCATCACACTGGGGCGCAATGCCTGCTGAACTCTGTCCTTTTTCTTCTAGCCTTTAGTTTTGTATAATTTCTAGGTTATTTCTGCAGGATCCATTCAGGGGTTGCATAAAATGCATGGGAGCTTTAATGTTCCAAACATGTCTGGAACACTTGCATCAAGAAACTCGACAATGAATAGTGTTCCGACTGGGGGGGTTCAACAACCTACAGCTAACCTTTCTGGGGGAAGATTTGCGTCAAATAATCTGCCTGTTGCTCTATCACAGGTATGTGTGAATGCATTTGTGTTTAGATATGTTGAGAGCAATAGCTGAAATTTGAGAGCATTATTAACTGGTGTCTGTCATTTTGCTTCTACTGTTACATAATTTAAAATCTTTTCATCTGTCTATAAATCATATTTGCAGCTATCTCATGGAAGCTCCCATGGACATTCAGGTGTCGACAATAGAGGAGGTATAAGTGTAGTTGGAAATCCTGGATTTATTAGTAGCACAAATGGAGTTGGTGGTTCTATTCCTGGGATTCTTCCAACTTCTGCTGCAACTGGTAACCGAAATGCTGTTCCAGGATTGGGAGTATCCCCAATTTTGGGCAATGCAGGTTCTCGAATCACAAGTTCTATGGGAAACATGGATGGTGGGGGAAACATTGGGACGATAAGCTCCGGTGGTGGATTGTCTGTACCTGGTCTTGGTTCTCGTCTAAATTTAATTGGAAACAATGGATCTGGCGGCTTAGGTGTACAAGGACAGAATCAATTGCTGAGTGGTGTCCTTCCACAAGGTTTGTATTTTGGTAGTCACAAACCAATGATATAAAATCATTTTTGTTGTGACGTGTGAATGTTATATGTTAGTATGTTACTATAGTACTCCCTCCGTCTACTCTTAGATCTCGTTTTTGACAAATACACACATATTAAGAAAACAATTAATTTGCACATACTTAAAGAAAACATCAAATGCTTGGACTAAATTACCCTTCAATTAGTGGGAGAGATTGTTATGGGAAATTGTAATGCAAGTGATACAATAGTAGAAAGTTCATAATAAATAGGGGTATAGTTGGAAAGACAATAATTAATACTTTCTTAATCTAAGCAAACGACAACTAATTTTGGACAGTTTTTGGTAAAACGGGGACGTCTTAGAGTGGACGGAGCTAGTAGCTAAATGTGCTAGAAATGCCTATTAAAGAACTGCCACTTTTTTCCTTAAAAAAAAAAGAACTGTCGCTTTTCTTTAGATTTATATAAAATGTTTGATCGACGCACTTTTATGTCTGTTTAAAGTTAATATTTACATTTTACCCTTAACCTAAAGTTGGTTTGATCTATGGATTGAATATGCCACTTTGTCGTGACAACCACTTTTTGAATCAGGATCTCCACAGGTGATTTCAATGCTAGAAAACCCTTATCCTGGTGCTGGAGGTCAGCTTTCACAAAGCCATGTTCAATTAGTAAATAGCATGAACTCAATGGAGATGTTGAATGGTGTGAATTCAAGTGACAGTTCACCTTTTGGCATCAATGACTTCCCTCAATTGACTAGTCGTTCTAGTTCTGCTGGAGGACCTCAAGGGCTGTTGGGTATGTGAAGGAAAATATTGCTTTGGTTGATATGTTTGACCTTATACAATAAGAATGATGTAGTCAATAAATTTCAGGTTCTTTACAAAAACAGGGTCTCAGCCCCATTTCTCAACAAAACCGAGAGTTTAGTATTCAAAACAAAGATTTCCCAGCTTTACCGGGATTCAAAGGTGTCGTATATTGTTTGTTGGAGATATGTGATTGTTTATGTATTTCTTGTTAGGAGGTTAATGAGTCTCTTGTGTACACCTTCTGGATGTTTGCATGTACATTTTCTTTCTGTGCTTAGCATCATTACTTTTCTGCATGTGCTCAGTGTGCTTAGTGTCAGTCTGTCGTCCCCAAATTCTTTTAGTTGGTTTTGATAGGAATTTACGCCTGTCTGACCTGTCAAGCATTTAATGAGGATGCTTTAATGGTTCCTATTGTCACACAGGAATTCACAATTTCTTAAATTTTCACTGAGTATTTGATGGCTTGCTAGGTACCATGTCTTAGTAGTTTGTGTGTATCCAATGATTGACGTCTGTCTAACTATATTCTTGGTCAACTGCATTTGTTCACCGAACTAAGAAGTTGGTAATTTGGCTTCGGCAGTCGTTTTTAATCATTGTATTTGTACACAGGTGGTAATGCAGATTTTGGTATGGATATGCACCAGAAAGAACAACTTCATGACAATTCTGTGTCAATGATTCAACCTCAACATTTCTCTGTGAGTTCCATGTTGTAAATATATGTCTTATCGATATACATATCCATGTATATGATATTAATGGATCAAAGTCTGTTGTAAATCTTATTTTCCTTCAATCTGCAGGTGGGGAGGTCTGCTGGTTTCAGTATGGGGGGATCATATGCTTCACCTCACACACAACAGCAAAAACATGCTCCTTCAGTCAGTGGCAGTGGTGTCTCCTTTTCATCAGTAAACAATCAGCATCTTCTCCATACGCATGGATCGGACATTTTTCCATCTTCACACTTAACGTATCATTCACAGGTCTGTGAGTTTGTTACCTCTGTAAATGAGAGCACTTGGTAATGAGAACACATCTCTCTTTAGTTGAACCAAAGCAAGTGTTGCTGACGTTTTAATTACTTCCTGATTTTGTTTAGACCAGTGGACCTCCTGCCATAGGATTAAGGCCTCTAAATTCTCCGAATGAAGTTTCAGGTATGGGCTCATATGAACAGCTCATCCAGCAGTATCAACAGCACCAGAACCAGTCCCAGTTCCGCCTTCAGCAAATGTCAGCTTTAAATCAGTCTTTTACGGATCAGGGCATGAAGTCTATGCAAATTGCACAATCTACTCCAGATCCATTTGGTTTGCTTGGCTTGTTAAGTGTGATCAGGATGAGTAATCCCGACCTTACATCACTTGCTCTTGGAATTGATCTCACAACGTTTGGGTTGAACTTGAATTCATCAGAAAATCTTCACAAAACTTTTGGGTCTCCTTGGTCTGATGAACCAACTAAGGGTGATCCAGAGTTCAATGTGCCACAATGTTATTATGCTAAACCGCCTCCCCACCTACATGTGAGATGTTCTTTATTGTGCTTTTATAGTTTCATTTCCTTTATTTTCCTCCATTTTATTGGGCTAAGTCTTTACTGCGTGATGCAGCAAGGTTATTTTTCTAAGTTTCCGGTGGAAATATTGTTCTACATATTTTACAGGTGATTTTTGAAAACCGATCTTACAACATTGACTATATAATAAATTAAGTACAAAATTGATCTTTTCTTGCAGCATGCCCAAAGATGAAGGGCAAATATATGCAGCAAGTGAACTGTATGTATTCCCTCACATTTATCCTTTTGTTTTGTGTTTTTTTGTATGATTTGGTCTTTAGCTCTAAACTATTTTGGGAGTATTGGTTGAAGTACTTTCAATTTGGGAATAACTGAACAACTAACTATATGACTACTTTATTAAGTTTATATATGTTAACTCTTCCGCTACTTTTTGAAAATTGCTAACAATTGATCCAGGCTATTCTTGAAATCCTCCTATTTTTTTCCTGACAAGGTAAGGTTGTTACTTTCAGTTATAAACGAGGCTGGTTTTATCATATAGAGCATCGGTCATGGTTTATAAGAGTTCCCAACATGGAGCCGCTTGTCAAAACGAGCACATATGAGAGAGGATCTTACCATTGTTTTGATCCAAACACTTTCAAAACAATCCGTAAGGTTAGCTTCTGTAAACTTCTCATGTATCAGTGGAGTTTTGGGGAGTGCGTGTGTCTCTGCTCTTGCCGCTGCCTTTTATTTTTGAATAACTTTCTCCCATTTAAGATTCTAATAGAAAACCTCCTTGCAGGATAACTTTGTTCTTCGTTATGAACTGTTGGAAAAGAGACCGCTCGTGCTTACACATTGAGGAGGAAAGAGTACCGCTAATATAAAAAGTTTGTGGATTAAATTTGTTAGGATGCCAGTCATTTTGTGTAGCATTACTCCTTCAACTAGCGAACGCCAGTCATGTGTAACATTATTGCTCCTTCAGCTGGCGTTTCGCTTGCAATTTCTTCAATCTTGCTGCACTAAGCCGTTCTCTAGTTTCTTTTCCGCCATAATATGGATTATAGATAATAGCAAAGGTAATAGATGTTAGGATAACTTGCTTGGCAGATATGGTTGTCTGCCCAATGCACACAATAATACAATTGAGTTAGTTACTTTACTGGTGCATTGTCCAGTTTACTTTATAAACTATTTTGTTATAAATTACTTTTATAGAGGGTACTTTTAATACATATTGTTCTCTGGTTTTATTTTTTCTTAGCAACAATTCTATCTTAATATTGCTGTTTTCAAATTTATAATGTCATCATTTCATAAATAAGTTCTCTAAACAGCTGCAGACATTTCGATATGAGCCCTGTATTTTAGGTTCCATCACCGAAGTTGATATGAATGTGATGGTGAACCTGAGTAGTAATGTGCAATGCATCAAAATTACAAGCTAAGAAAAGAAGTCAACAATGAACAGTTTTGGTAACAATTAGGAGCGTGTTAGTTTTATGAAAAATGTTATTTGTACTTATTATACACGAAATATTATGTTGACTTACTATCTATTTACCATTAGTTGAGGATTTTAATGATGTATGAATTTTATTAAGATTCTATCCAATAATAGATGGAAAGTGAGTTAGTATAATGTCTTATGTATAATGAGTATGAATAAAAATAACCAGTTTTATTTGTCAAATGCATGTTGGGAAGCCAAATCTAGAGAAATTTGCATTGAGAAAAATCTCAATCAAAGTGGCACCAAAAACTCATTTTTTTTTTTTTTTTACTTTCTCTGTAAATACCATAAATCTGTCCTCCTTAGTTTAGTCAATTGGAAGAAAGACGCCGCAGTGATCATTGGCAATATTAGTAAGGAGACTATTCTTATTTGTTTATTTACTTTTTGGGTGAAGGAGACTATTTACTAGTATGATTAATTTAGCACATCAGGGTTGTTGACTTCGGAGATACACATTTGAAAGTTTTCACTTGAGAGTTATAATAGATAATGTAGTCTCAAAATTAGCAACTCCTAAATGGCATACATTCTCTTATACTCATTATTTAGTAGCTCAGAATCTGAGAAAGCTGTCACTGAAAAAGACTTTGACCTGCTTTCCATTGAAGATTTCCTTACGTTCCTCAAATTTGAGGCCTCAATGCGGTGCCGAACGACCCAATAACACATAGTCCCCAACGTTGTGGCCATTATGGTTGTCCCTATAATGGTAACTCCAACCGCCAGCCACATCTCTTCTTTCCCAACAACAACAAAAGACAGTGCCAAGAATGCCACAGAGATAAGCACACAAGCCAGCCACATGAGCTTGTTAATGATGGCCATCATCTGCTTCTTCGCCTTGCTCTCTATGACCACAACAGAGGTTTGCACAACCACCACGGCCAGCGAAATGAAGAGCGCAACGGAATCAAACACAAAGAAGATTACGAACGGTACCTGGGGGGCTATCCTCGCTTCGCCGAGTGACATTCCTTCGGTGACATCCTTTGGATCATCGACAAATTGGCCTGGCACCGTGAAGACCGCAGCGAATGCCACGGTGGCTATTAGGACCGCCACAACTGTCGTGGAATTGATTGCATTGTTTAGCCCTTCCGAGTGCATCTTGTTGATGCGCTTGGCGATGCCTTGAACCCTCTTTCGCGTTTGCCGAGTGTGTTCTAATTGGGAATGGACCTCGTGCTTAATGTCGCTGACTGTTTGTTTCAGCTCCCTGGCTGTGGATGCTCCCTGCGGCGTTATGGACTTGGCGCTCTGGACGCCTCGTTCTAGAAGGATGGCTCTGACGTCGTTGCTTCCCATTTTCTCTGCAGTGTCTAGTGCTGTCTCACCAGATCTGTTGACAGCACACGTGTTTGTTTCTTGCTGCTCGAGGAGCATCTTCACAATCTGTGCATACAAAATGACACCGATTAGAGATTGTTGGATGGCCTACTTATTCATTCATGTAATTCTAACATTTCTTATCTAACACACATTAAATACATTTTTTTCCTTATCTATAACATACTTTATGCTACATGTGCATTAAATAACTATAACATAATTTGGACTGGGTCAGTATTTGGCTCTGTCTCACATAGGGTCATTGCTGGGTTTTGCTAAAAACCATTGTTCACTTATCTTGATTATGGTTCCTTTGTTTTTCAAACAGATACTACCCCGCGAGAACTAGAGCCCAGTTGGATGATGTTATATCACAAATCAAACAAGTACAAGAGACGAGATGCATATATATGTATGACTATTGAATCTGAAAAGTTATTCAAATATTAAAATGATGTAATACGAAGAGTCCTACGAAGAACATAAGTAAGAACACACGTTTACTAAGAAGTTTTAGTGGAATCACAGAAAGCATGGTCTAATTTCACCTGAGCCCTGCCCTTCCTGGTTGCTATATGCAATGCTGTGTTTCCCTTGGTGTCAACCATGTTTATTGACGAGGGTCCTGCTTTGATCAACTCCTCCACCACTTCAAGATTCTGTCCCTTCACCGCCATGTGCAGCGCCGTCTGGCCCTTCTTATCGGTCCGTGTTGTAATCCCCGTGTCCTTCTCGAGAAGCGCCTTCACAACCTCCAAGTGTCCATTTCTGGCAGCAGAATGCAATGCCGTCTTCCCATTGCTTTTGGCAATGGTTGCAAGGCCACTCCCTGCTCCCAGCAGGAACTTCACTATCTCAATATGCCCTTGCGTCGCGGCGGTGTGCAAAGCTGTGGTGTTGGATGGATCCACAGTCATTGACAATTCAGGGTGAGCCTCCATAAGGATCTTCAATACATCTGCAACAAGGCATAATAAAAAGGATATGAGATTCCCTCTTAAACTAGGTTGAAGGGAAGACTCGCCCCCAGTCCAGGGTCAGGGCATGCTTCTAGGTTGATTGAGCATTACTTATAGAACACGCATCAATATGAGAACCTAGAAATTAAACCTAAGTTATGGTAACACATGAGCGAAAGGCTGACCAGATGAGCCAACCTGGCTCTCCTATTGGCTTAAAATTACATGGTACAATTGCAAACTACAAAGAACAAGCAAAGACTCGTCCCAGTTTAGGAATATGGCATGCTTTCAAACTCATCTAGCGCTACAGAAATTCTTATATCTAAAAAGCTAAAAAATTAAACCTAAGTTATGATAATGCACAAGCAGAAGGCTGACCCGGCTAGTCAATTCCAATCGGCTTAAAACCACATGCTGCAATTGCAAACTACAAAGATTAAGCAAAGATAGAACACATACATACCTAAATCCCCTTGTTTTGCAGCAATGTGCAATGCATCAAAACCATTCCTTGCTTTGATTGCAGCATCAGCAAGATCATAGTACTGAATCATCTCCCTAACCACATCAACATAACCATACTCAGCAGCCACATAGAGTGCCGTTTCGCCATCTTGGTTCTGCCTTGCCAACATCTCGCACAGTTCATCCTCTTCGGCGCCTGTGAAGTATTCTTTCAAGACAGCAAGGTTCCCTGATCTTGCTGCAGAATGCAAAGGGGTGTCATCCCTTTTCCCTGTTAACTGTTTTGTCATCTTCTTCCTAGGTGTGCTCACTTGTGTCGCCATTTTCTTCGATTTCACCTACCTTAAACACACAAAAAATTTCCCTTTTTTTCCCCCTCTTCCTCTGATTCTAACTAGTATATGTCACAACCTTCTTTTTTTTCCTCCCAGCAAAAACCCAGATCAAAACAAGCATCTTTCATGTTAAGATCACCTCAATCATTATGGAATCAAAATTTGTCCCTTTTTTTTTCTTCTTTTGAAAAAGATCACCAATTAGCTCTTATCTCATGTGTCAGGTCTCCGGAATCAATTCCCTGATCACAAAAACAAAAAAGACAAAAAGGGTTTAAATCTTAAAACCATTCTACCTTTGATGATATTAACAATTTTTTTTTCATTGGACTTGTGATTGGAAGAGGACAGAAAAGCTATTACAGCTGGGGACAAAGTATCGCATTCCTTTGAATTATTATTATTAGGTGCCATGCCATGACATGAAAATGATGAAAACAAGGTTGGTGATGAATTTTGAAGCAGGAAGAAAGAACCCCCTTACCCTTTTGCCGTCCACCTTGAAAGCCATTGATGAACAATAAACTCATGAATGAGAGAATTTTTGAGGGAAGCATTAATCTTTTCAGAAAGCCATTAGCTTGAATAACTAAACCCTGTAACCAACATCGAGAACATATGCAATATGATTGTTGAGGCCTTATAAAAGTGATCTTTGAGAAGAGACAAAGATATTAGGACAAAGGGCAAATGGTTATTTAGAACAGAAAAAAATTGAATAAGGCAGGAACAACTTTTTTTGTTTTGTTTTTAATATGTGAACACGCATTTCCAATCCCAGCGATAAAGGAGGGATTATTACGAAAATATATGAATAAGAATCAAATCAAAAAATAGGGGGAGAAAGAGGCTGCAAAATTTGCAGTGGTGGCCAATCAAGGCTAAAACGGAAAAATAACAGAACCCACGCGCATTTGGATTTTTAGTGGCGCGAGTGAAGATTCCTTATTTGTAATTAAACAAAAAAAATGTTAAATAAATTAGATTGGGTTTAGTAAATGAAAACAATGGTTGTTTAGGTAATGAATTAATCTATGCAAAAATATAAACGAAGGTTTAATAAATGTTATTTTTATTATTTACGTAATATGGTTACGTTATATCCAAACGATAAACATATTAAGATATTAGGTAAGTGTGATATCTCGAATACCTCTTCCTATTAAATAAGATTCTAATCATACTTAATTCTTAGTTCAATGAGTATGAGAAATTTATTGTTCTCGTTCATATATTATAGGTCACATTAGTAAATGTAGATTATATGTTTCTTAAATTAATTAATATTCATTGAAATGACAAACGTTAAATAAATGAAAGTAAGAAAAAAAATAACTAAGAATTTCTTTTCATACTTTTACATGTTCATTATTTATCATAATTTTAGTACTATATATATTTATTTGACTAAAATGATGCAAGAAAAATCAAATGTAGCTTTTACGTAGTTACGACATAATAATATGCCACATACCGAAAATTTTCAATTATTATTCTTGCTGCACCCCCAACTATATTTCTGTTACACTTTCGTTGTGATTTTTTGTTTTATTTTGATGGGCCCTAATCTGAAAGAATCACTGTGGTAAGTGAGTGAAGAGAAAGATAAATATGGGGGACCCACTAAAATTGCGCTCCATTCCATCCACAGCTTCGGATGAATGCATCGCCCCTAACAGACCCACGTGAAAATGAGGGCCATGGTGGAAATTAGAGTTTTTTACTGTATTACTCCAGCCATAGAAACATATTACCGAAATACTTTTATTTAGAAACATATTACAGAATTATGACGGTTTCTGCTGACGTGGTAGGCTGGGTTGAGATTCGCCAAACGCGTGTTGGCGAATTGCGTACGAAGTAATTTTAATTTTTTTTAATTTATTTAATTAGGTACAAAAATCCGAGTGGAAGAATGTGATGATGTTGTAAAAGGGCACATATTAATATAAAATATTCTATTCCCGCATTGGTTAGATCACAAACATTTTAAGTGTTTTATACATTTAGTAATTGTTGTATTGGTAAAAAGAGTTGAGAAAAGAGTTGGGCTCGCGCGTATGAGTCCAAGTCATTTGGGCTCTTCGAAGTGCAAATCGATGGATTCTCCCCGCGCGCACGATAAATAGTGTCCCGGTCTTTTTGTAAAATTATTTACGCATTTGGCGAATCTCAACCCGGCCTACCATGTCAGCAGAAACCGTGGTAGTCTTGTAATATGTTTCCAGACAAGGGTATTTCGGTAATATGTTTCTGTGGTAGGGGTAATACAGTAAAAAACTCTAGATATTAATTTGATGGAGCTCCAATATTTTGTGTAATTGACCAAAAAAAAATGTGTGTATATATATATATATTCTGTGTGTTTTATAAGTCATGTTAATGTAACGTAGACCCGCGTCATTCTTTATTTAAAATTAGTAGTATAGTATTCGTGTATTACATAGATTTATTTTGATATATGTATTTATATGTTTATTTATAATATATTTAAACATATAAAATTAATTAAGAATTTTTTTAAGTATATGAAAGTAATTTTAACTAATATATATTAAAATTTATAATTTTTTATAAAAAATTAAATAGTATTTATTTTAGTTGTTAGTAAAAAGGTGAATATAAAAAGATTATATTAGAGAATTTAAAAAAATTTCAAAGATAATAGGGTATAATAAAGTTGAGTGAGCTTCAGTGAAAAATTTTCCTAAAAAAAATTAAATGCGTTTAGCCAATTTTTTTTAAGTATGACAAAATTTAAGGTGCGGCGCACACACTATTAACTAAGTGTACAATATACAGCGTGATTATAACATAGTCAATTGATCAAAACTGTAAAATAAAATAAAAAATAAATAGTACCTAGCCGTCGCCAATATATAGTTTTTTCATGATTGATGGCTTGCCCAACTTTTAAAATTACATTTCTAATTATAACATTCATGACAACAGCTCATTGAGACTGTCACGTTAGATGATGTTATTGTCAATGACTAATCGTCTCTAATGACCATTTGATAATGAACAAATATCTATTTTGCTCGTTTGCAATTACTATTTTCTAAAACTTAATATAATGTTGTTTAAAGGTAAACAAAAAGCAATGAAAAAGAACTTAAGATTTTCAAATTTCACTCCTTAAACATAAGCAAGTTAAATAAAAAGTAATGAAAAAAAATAAAGAATATAAGATTGTCATACGATTATTTAGGTAGGCACCAAATAAAATATTTATGGTCGGGGAATGCAAATTATACTAGTGTCAGCAGCACGTGTAGAGGATGTGGATTTGTGATTTATTTTAAAGAAATAGAATCTTCCTCGTTGTGGGCATGTAATTAATTATAATTTGGCATTTTAATTATAAATTATCAAATGCAAATAGATCAGTCTGAATACTTGTAGTTGGCAGCAGTAATATATCATATTCCAAAAAGCTGCACCTAGAAATACCAACCTTCGCAACGGTATAAACAAAATTAGTACTATTTCATTTATTTTTGTGCGCAAGTAGCTAGAATACAGAACCATCAACCAACCAAGCCATTCTAACATGAGTGGTGTTATATAACACAACACTTTTGTAAGACATTATGCTCGACAAACATGTAAAATGAGCTACTTAAAAATTAGAAGAAAATAAAAAATAGAACAGAGAGAATTTAAAAAAAGAAATTGGAGGAAGACAAAAGTTGTCCTGCGTCATGCTCGACACATTTGTCAAGCTAAATACTATCTCCCTTCTATATATCGAGAGAGATTAATTTAATACATAATAAGTGTAAAAAAAATTGCATACTTTCATTAAGGGTAAGATGTTATTGATAAATTTTTTTTTAAAGTTGTCTCGATTTAAACTTTAAAATTTTACGATTTTACAAAGTTTAAAAATGTCAATGAATCTTACCATTATCATTTAGATTTGATGATCTTATAATTTAAATTGTGTTATAATTTTACGTTTTACGTTTTTATTTTATTATTCTAATCTTAGTTAAAATCTTAATTTTGATCACCTTAGATGGAAAAAAAAAAAAAAAAAGGAGTCAAGGAAAAAGGGGTTGGGGGGCAAGAAGGTCTTATTGGTGAGTACTTAGCGTTGAAGAAATCAGTAAGAAAGGTGTTACTAATTATGGGATCCAAAAATAGTACAGTTAATAAAGGAAATGTAACATGAAAAAAGCAATAATTGAAACCCAAAGCCAAAAAGGGTCAATAAAAGTGACCTATAAAATAGATGGGGTCAAGAAAGGTTTACTCTAAAAACAATTGAAAAAAAAAAAAAAAAGAAGAACAAACTTCAGAGAGCCATATAGGGTTAGCAAACATCCAAACAAGACCGCCGAATAACACTTTTTTCATGTGGTTGATTGATGCTAACTTTTTTCTTCTGTCGGAGCTTCCTAAAGAATTAATTAATGTAATAATGTAAACAATGTCACCATAGCAATAGCAGCAGGGTAAGCGAACTGAGCACGAAGCGCAGGGAGCATCCTGTGCACGTGCGTGAAGCACGCCAATAACGCCAAAGCACCGCAAATCCTTCTTCCCCTTGGTCGTTGCCATACACGTGTCATCATATGTTGGTAACAAGACAATGTTGTTGTTTCTAATAAGTCTCATGTTGAGGAGACTATCTTTTTAAAATCGAAACCTTATGAAAATTTAGACTAATCTAATTACTAACATGAGAGTGATTTTCTCAAAACTTATGCTCATTATAAATTATTGAGAGTCGACCCATTGAAGAGGAATTCAAGTAGAGAGGGTAGTAATCTGGGTGTAGGGTTTATGTTTGTTACGTAGACTTTCTCAATATGTATGTAATACTATATACTGTGGATGCGTGTCATATTATATAAATAGCGAGGGAATTATCAATTGTAACAAAATAGAAATGAATAGATGATGAAGTAGGACTTTCAAACCTTTTTAATACATAAAATTACTTCATAGAAATATTTGATCGACTGATATGTTAAATTTCTTGTTTGTCTCGTTTTATTGGCAGTAAAGAGGAGGTTCAACCGAGCACTAAACAAAATTATGCTGCAATTAATATAAGGGATTTGTTAAATAACTTGACACTGTGATGTGCGAAGTTCGACATCAACACTATAAACTCATTGGATTAGTTTCATTTACTTTATGTTAACATCACTACAAGAAATTTGACTATTACCGTCTAGATATTACCGTCGGACACGACGCTGACGGTATTATCGTTAGACAACGAAATACATTCGACGGCAACCAGTTTGCTCATAAAGAACTGGGAAGAAAGAACTAGATTATCGTCGGCAAACCACTCCATCGATAAAAGAAACAGTAATTGCTCACAAGAAAAAGGAGCGAAAAACTTACCGTCGGTCATTACCGTCGAGGTTTTAGTTTTAAGAAAATTAAAAACTTTACCGTTGGTAAAAGCAAACGGTAAAATCCCACCAATTGTAAACTACCACGTTTTCACTACGCGCGCTACAGTCTATAACGTCTGACGGTAACGTTCTCAGAATTTACAAGCTTATGCAATAAATGTGGGTGTTTACCGTCGGTCCCGTCCGACGGTAACAACCTCGAAAATAACCGGCACGTCTTCCCCAACGTTCAAACCAACAATAAATAATATGCGTTGCTGATACGTTACCGTCGGGTAAGTCCGACGATAACTGCCTCGGAAAAACTTGTCTTCCCCAACCTTCAAACCAACAATAAATAATATCCGTTACCGATGTGTTACCGTCGGTCAAATCCGATGGTAATCTCCTTGGAAAAACTCGTCGTCCCCAATGTTCAAACCACCAATAAATAATATCTGTTATCAATGTGTTACCGTCGGGTAAGTCTGACGGTAATAGGAACCTCGATTGCTTCAAAAGCCCCTCCCTCGCCGCGGCTCTTCTGTCCTCTCCAAACTCTCTCTCACACTTGTCGTGCCACCATTCATGCCACCCTTTCGCCGCCGATGCCTGCATGCAACAACTCTATCGAGGTATCAAATCTGGGAAGAATTATGGGGAAGAAGAATATGATTTTCTCTATCCAATTGAGTGCATTCTTTCCTCTACGAAAGCCGTGCTCTATCAGAGCATAAAATCGGGTCAGGGAAGAAGTATGGGAAGAAGAATATACAGTTTTCTCTATGCAATTAAGTGCATTCTTTCCTCTACAAAAGTCATCATACTTCTCATCGGTGTTATGAGAGGATGCATAGGTAACATTTTCCTCGTATTCATCACCATGCATAATCGATGAGTCTCACAACCTTTCCAACCCCCTCGAACCGAGATAGCGACCTTGAAGCTAAACTGAGATGGGGACCTTGAAGCTAAACTGGGATGGACTCCTGCCGATTTAGGAGAATAATTTTTTAATTTGTAGTTTTTTAATTAAAATTTTTTAATTAATGTAGTTTTTAAAATTTTTTAGTTTGTAATATATATGTTATATTCAATTAAAAGTTTTTTAATTTTTTAGTTTGTTATTTTATTCAATTAATAATTTTTATATTATATAAAAATAAATAAATAATAATTAAATTAAAAATAAAGAATAATTTAAAAAATAAATTAAATTTCTAAAAGCAAAAATTTCTAATTGCAAATAAATAATAATTAATAAAAAAATTATATGTTAAATAAAAATGAGAAAAATATCAAAGAAAAAATACAAACAAAGACATTACCGTCGGTAAGTAGGCCGACGGTAATGAATAAAAGTTACCGTCGTCAAACACCGACGGTATAATCCTAACCTTAAACTCTAAACCTTCAAATAAACAATTACCGTCAGATCTATCCCACGGTACAAAAGTCTGAGCACATGCCTCGAAACAATAATTGCATATGTTGCCGTCGAAAATGATCAATGGTGACGACCTTGGAATAACAACCTGCACGTCTTCTCCAATGTTCAAATCCAAGCAATTAATGTCACATTACCATTGGATATGTCCGACGACGGTAGCCTGAAAGGCCATTGCTTTAGAAGCTTCTCCCATGTGACAGCCCCATTCTCTCCAACTCTCCCAAACTCTCTCCAACTTTCTCGTGTTGTCCCCACCACACTCAACGCGCCACCCACTCGCCGCTCTCGCTGTCATCGCCGTCACCACCACCAGCATTTGAGGTAAGTCCGTATATATTGTATTATATATCTGTTTGTGTATCTATATATATGTGTATTATATATCTGTATATATTGTTGTATATCTATATTATTAGTAATATTATATATGGTAGTCTGTATGTATATATTATGTATATATTATATATGTTATTTGTTATTTAGTATATAGTATGTATGTATATAATGAATATGTGTGTATGTATATAGTATACATGTATATAGTATGCATGCATGTATGTATATCATGTATATATTATATATGTATGTATATATTACGTTATGTGTATATTACATATGTATGTATATATTATGTTAATTAGTAATATTATATGTTAGTATATGTATGTTATGTATATATAATGTATGTTAGTATTAGTATGTACGAGGTATATTATATATGTATATAGTATCTTAGTATGTATATGCTATGTATGTATATATTGTGTTAGAAATATTATATGTTAGTATATGTATGTTATGTATATATAATGTATGTTAGTGTTAGTATATTAGTATATATGTATGTATATACAATATTAGTATATGTTAAAATTATATTAGTATTATTGTTATTATATGTTAATATAATTGTTTGTATATGTTAAATTATTATAATAAATTAATTTAAGTTAATTACGCTAACTTATATTTTTTAATTTTGTATAGTTAGTACTAATGATCGACGACAAAGGAAAGAAGCAGGTGTCCGACTACTTCCTAGTGTGACAAGGTGGTCAGGGGAAGGGAGGTAGGACGCCTTCATCTGGATCATTGACTGGGGAGGGTTGGGGCAAGGGTCGATGGACGTTGATGACCATCGGCCGTTGGCCGGTGATGTTCTGCCGCTGACTTTCATGCCTCCGGCGGTAGCAGATCAGGCAAGATTTGGGAGCTACTCCGACATTGCTACCTAAGCTTCCCCTTTTGATAGCCAGCAGCTGGAGACTCCGACGGGTGCTAGCTCGCACACTGAGGGATCCTCGACCGAGGATCGGGTCCCTCTGCGAGTCATTCTCAGCTTCAACAGGTATGCAAATATTTTAATTTATTTGTTAATTAATTAATTTGTAATTTTTTATATTATTATTTATTATTAATTATTTAATAAGTTTTGCTTTTATGTCTATATAGGTTTGAACCTCACGTCGTTGGAAAGCAAGTTGTGACAAAGACGCTAAAAAATGCTTCATTTGGACCATCTTCAAATGGCAGGATCTCTGACCTGAGGAGAAGGGTCGCATCTACAACGTATTCAAGGTGAGAAATTAATAATAAGTTGTTATTTTAAATATTAAGCAATTACATAAATTGGCGCCTTTTAATAAATTATTTATTAAATTGTTATTATTTTTTGAACGTCACTTTATTATTAACCCTAAGGAGGAGGAAGCTGAAACACCCTAACTAGCTGGCCTATGCTTAAGTCATAGCCCTTCAGACTAGGTGGTTTTTCCTTGGTGATGCAAACTCTTATCGTTCCCTA
Source organism: Nissolia schottii (assembly GCA_003254905.1). Taxonomy (NCBI): domain Eukaryota; kingdom Viridiplantae; phylum Streptophyta; class Magnoliopsida; order Fabales; family Fabaceae; genus Nissolia; species Nissolia schottii. The sequence goes on from QANU01022113.1 coordinate 77,309, forward strand.
GTACGTTGCAATATAGGTTTTTACTCAAATTAGAGGCCGTTTCAAAACTTTTCACAATTACCGATACTTAGAACATAGAGCCATGCGGAGATGCAGTCGTATAATCAATAGAGTACTAGATGACGAAGTCTCGCCTACATAGTTATCCATTAACATATAAGCACATACATATTCAGCCAAAAGCGTCAGTTACATGTACAATCATATAGTCAAAAGAGTAGTTCTCATTATATTTACATTATCAAACAATACATATTATATGCAAATAGCACACCTAGGTACGGACGGGATCTACCCATTGCGTAACTATATCTAGGTACAACATGGCTCTGCGGATGGGTACTACCCATTGCGCGGCTGTACAAGCCTATTATCACTACTGCTGTCCTGGCCTAGGTAATCTATTCCAAGCTCGTGACTGTCCTACCCGTGCCTATAGGCTACTCGTCTCACCCCTCCTCCTCTGCTGGATCCTCTTCCTCGGGCTCGTCCTCGCTAGATAGAGTGGTCACTGTAGTGAAGTCACGGTGAGCATAGCAGCGTGGTACGACCGGAGTTACTCTCTTCCTTGCGGTGGTCCGGAGGCCTCAGCCACAGGACGACAGAGCAACCGTCCTCGGGTCAGCTGCGGGCTCTGACTCTAGCTCAGGCTCAGAAGGAGGAGCCTCGTCCTTGCCATTGAGATTAATCGGGTCGTAATTACTGGCTCCTAGGCGCTCATCTACCCAGATGGGACGTCTCGGTGAAGATCCTGGTCTTCAGCGTATCCGTCGAGGCGGTGCGGGCTGTGGCTGAGGCTCTGCGTGAAACATCCTAGCTAGCTAGCTTAAGCTTAAGTCACAAACTTGCTGGCTAAGTTGTTATCTGCTTTGGTAGGGATAATACTTAGTCCCGTTTATACTTTAAAAATATTGTTACCTCAAATATGGACCAAATTAAAATTTTCCTTGTTCGTTGCATAGAGTAAATTAGGAGCCTTATCACATTAGAGCATACATTGCGAGCGAAAACATAGCATGCTTAACTATAAATAAAGATATAATTAATACATGCCAAGATAACAAACAACGGTCCTTCATACATTCATAAGCAAGTACAAAATTAGTATTATAAGTATTAAGTACAAATATCACTAGAAGTACAAGTACACATGTACAATCTACTAGCTAATCGTCTAGTCTTCAGCTATCCTCCCTTGGGAGGTTCTTCCTCATGTAGCTCCTCTCCTTATCCCTCTTCGAATCCTGAAGTCATGGATAAGTGGGGTGAGAACATAGCGCTCTCAGTAGGAAACCTTAGGAATTAGGGAGTTTCTTATCCTCATTCACGCTTCAGGCCACTTAGGGTTTTCTAGTGTTATAGTTATACTTTATCCCTACTATTTATTAATATTCATGCTAAGCCTAAGCAGCTTTATCTAAATTATCTATGTGACTGGGGAACCTATTCTTCATTAACTAAGTCATCTGTTCTCTACTTTACTTCCTAAGTCACATATAATCACATAATTCACATAATCACATAATAAGCTTCAGTGTGCGTCTACTTATAACCGTGCCCATTTTAATTATAAGCTTCTTCACACCTCCACTTATGTACAGTTGTATATCACTTAGAGCACATACTCAAGCTTCCTTTCTATGGGGTAAAATCGTACACTCGTAAGAGTTTACGGGTTTATACGAGAGTTTAACAACCATGCTTGCAATATATGTTTTATTCTACGTGTGGCTCATATTTTATGTTTCGTAAATAAGTTGAGAAAAATTTCAAATTTGTCCATATTTTCAAGTAAAGGGTATTTTCAAAGATATTATAGGACTAAAGGTATTCCAACCAAAGCAGATAACAACTTAGTGAGCATTGTTTACGACTTAAGCGTGATTAGCTAGTTAGGGTGTTACCATTCCCTATTTTATTTGCTTAATTTTTATTTAATATTTTAGTATTAAGTAAATAAATATTTCATTAGTTATTAAATATAAATTTATATATATTAATAAATTAAAAAAATTAATTAAAAGTATTTATTAATATAATTATATAATTTAATAAAATTTTAATTAAATAAATATATTAATAATAAATGTTTATTATTGATTAAATAAATATTTCATTAGTTAAATATAAATTTCTATATATTTATAAATTATAAAATTTAATTAAAATTATTTATTAATATAATTATATAATTTATTAAAATTTTAATTAAAATAAATAATAATTTATTAATTAATTAATTAATTAAATATATTAATAAATAAATATTTAAATATTTATTAAATATAAATTTCAATATATTTATAAATTACAATAATTAATTAAAATTATTTATTAATATAATTATATAATTATTAAAATTTTAATTAAAATAAATAATAATATATTAAAATAATAAAATTTTAATTAAAATTTATTTTTTATAATATTTAATTATTACTGTCGGCTATAGCTGACGGTTGGGGCCAAATATATCGACGGACGTAAACTGATGGTAAGGGAATTAAAATATTAATATTTAGACAATAAAATATTAATATCTATACCGTCGGCTACGGAAAATTTTTTGACGGTAACCGAACGAATAAAATATTAATATATTTATCGTCAATTACAGCCGACGTTAAAGGAATAAAATAGTAATATCTTTATCGTCGGTGGTGCCCGACGGTGGTAAAGGAATAAAATATTATTATCTTTACCGTCGCCATGAACTGACAGTAAACCCGTTCAAATGTACTCACATGTGAACTAGTTTCCGTTTGTGAATTTTGGCTGTAATTACCGTCGGTTGCTGCTAACCGACGGTAAGTGTATTACCATCGAGCACTTTACCACTGGCCCGACGACCGACCGTAATGTCAAAAGTCGACGAAAACCGTGCAAATTTCCAACGATAATTTCAACAGTAATAGACTGTTATCTTGTAGTGCATTGTCATGTGGAATAGACTGTCTCTATTTGTCCTTCAAAGGTCGAGCAGAATTTGTTGAACTATTTATCGTTTTCCTTAATACAAAACATGTTAACTAGCAGTCATGAGGATAGTTCTAAATATAGGATTTAAAATGACCAATTTGAAACTTAAAAAACAACAAATTAACTAACTCCTTACCTTTGAAATCATTTTTATGAACATCTAGATATCCCTCATAATCTAGTGATAAAATTATATCCGAAAAGGATCTGCTTTAAACCGAATCATTCCCTAAACAAGTAGCTATATATAATCATCATCACCATCATGCTTGGCCATACCCGATTAAGTAGAGGGCCTTCTCTTTATATGTCCCCACAATATTTTTGATGAGGCTTCTGTCACATCTTCCACACAAAAAACAAATCATTCATAACCAATAGCAGCGTCCATGCTTGTTATTTAGTCTTTTTTTAAAACGTAATAACAATAACAGAAATGCTCCGTGTACACCTGATAACCATACACCCATATATAAACCCTTGTTTTATACGGTTTAATACGGAATACATTATATTTTTTGTATATAGAAACCATGCACTATCACACCCATACGTGATTCTCTCAACCATATCTCAACCAAATTATTCTTAACCACCACAGAACCAAAATCACGAGCTTGTTTCAACCAATAGCAGCATGAAAATCGAAAGAACTTCCACAATCTAACGTTGATAATCATAATCACAATTTGTTGTTGATCGAAAATGGCACTGAAAGAAACTGTGGTAATTGTTCTGCCATTTTGTGTTGATTTCGATGGAGATTGTTCTTCCTTACGTTTCTGTGAAATTCTAGTGTTCTGAAACTTTATATGCTCTAATGCACATTCATCAATGGCAAATATCACAGAAAATTGATTGCACAAACTTTAAATGGACATATGCACAAACATTAGATGTGCATGTACACAAACTTTATCAACAGGCCATAGGTTTTGTCTTTTTAGGGGAAGAGGATGTGCATTTTGCCACATTCTCAACCTTTCAACAATTAATGCATAAACAAATATTATTATTTTGACACAAACTTTTTATATATTCTCATAAATAAACACTACTTGATGTGTTGTGCATAATGTATTGTAAAGATTCTGATGTATTATAAAGTGCACAAACTTTAAACGGGCATATGCCCAAACATTATATGATATTGTGCACAAACATTGTCCATAAGCCACAGTCACTATTGCTTATGTGTTGTGCATAATATATTATAAAGATTTCTCAACCTTTCAATAATTAATGCATAAACAATATAAATATTTTGACACAAACTTTTTATATATTCTCATGAATAAACACTACTTGATGTGTTGTACATAATGTATTATAAAGATCTGATGCATTATAAAGTGCACAAACTTTAAACGACCATATGCACAAACATTATATGTTGTTGTGCACAAACATTATCCACAGGCTGCATCCCCTGTTGTTTATGTGTTGTGCATGATGTATTATAAAGATTTCTCAACCTTTCAACAATTAATGCATAAACAATATAAATATTTTGACACAAACTTTTTATATATTCTCATGAATAAACACTACTTGATGTGTTGTGCGTAATGTATTATAAAATACACAAACTTTAAAAGGGCATATGCACAAACATTATATCATATTGTGCTCAAACATTGTCCTATTTTCTATGTATAGGGGGATAGTGTTTTTTTTTTAGTGGAGGATTAAGCATATTTGGTTGCACAAACTTTATACCTATAGCACAAACATTAGGATCCCTATAACACAAACTTTGTATATACTGATGTGCAATCACGATGTATCAAAACAAAAGAATGAAACAAGGCTTACTTTGTAGGATCTTTCATGGACATTTTACTCAAATTGAATGGACAAATTCTATAACAATTAGTTTAGATAAACCAAGTTGCATAAACCATAAACCCTAAACCAAAAACCATAACTGGTTTGTGCATCTTTTCCATGAACAGATTCATCTCATCATTATTGTAGGTTACATCAATTTCAGTATGTGCTTCTTCCATAACAACTACACTATGTGCTTCTCCCAAAACCTTCTTGTTGGTGTGGAAGTCCAGTGTCATGCTGGAGTATTACACCAATAGTGTTTGACCAGACGATGCACAAACATTACAACAACAGATACATAAACTTTACATGACACCGTGCACAAACTTTGAACTCGTGTTGGATTGTGTGAAGCATATTTGCAGGCGTGACTAGCAACAGATGCCCCTTTGAGTGATTGTGGAGGAGCCATTTTCTACAGCAATGAACAATTAACATCACCAATTTAATTCAAAAGCTTTTATAACACTTATATACATTATAATGCATAAACTTTAAATATATGCATATTACTTAATGTATAGTAAGATGATAGTGCAGAATATGATATTTGATTAGAGTGCACAAACATTATATGACCTTTTGCACAAACATTAGATGACATTGTGCACAAACATTAAGTACCGTTTACAACACTGATGTAGTTCACAACGTTTTACACAATGCTTTGTGTTTCCACTAAACCCATACACGCTTAAATTCATCAACAAATTTAATTCAAAAGCATAAAAGGTGAACTCAGCTTCGATGCACTTACCAGCGTTTGTTTTCTTTGTGATTGTTGCTACATATTTGTGCAGAGAGCACGACGTATTTGTTGAAGAGAGACGAGAGTGAAGAGAGATCAACAAGAGCTGATGAGAGGGACGAGAGATCGAAGAGAGGGGCGAGACTTTATTGTGGTGCAATCCTTATTTCCAAGGCAAGGAAGAGGAAGTTTGAAGGCCACACGTGTGTGGAACGCGCTAGTGAGTGAGAGTGGGAGAGAGAGGTTAGCGGGTGGTTATTTTTGGGGGGCCATCTGTATTCTAATACGAGTGTATGTATGGTGCATGATTTTAGGGTGTACGTATAGCAGAGCTCTAACAATAATAAGATATCAGATATTTTTCAAAGCTTTTACTCATTGATTTTTTTGTTTTTAATTTAAATTTTTGCTTTCACTTTTATTTACTACGGACATTTGCCAGTTAAATCATAATTATATTACTCTATAATCAAAAAATAATTATCATCGATTAGTGCAGATAATTGTCCTTGTTGCGTGTTTGTGGAAAAAAATTGACAAGCTTACATCTTCATTTCCTATTCAATAATCAATCTTCTAATAGGTAACATCTTCGTCCGAACTGCAAGAAGAAAAAATTTGATATGGATACAAGATTAACACATCATATTTGAGTATATACAATAAAATTGAGTTCTACCACTTTTATTGTGGATTCCATAAGAATTTTGGGTTTCACATGATGGAATCCACTCTTATTATGTCTTGTGCTCAAATAAAATGGGTTGATGTTACTTGTGAATTTAAGAATTTCTCTTGTAACAAAGGAGTCAGGATCCAAAAATTTCTCCTTTGCGTCGATGGACCCAATCAAGAGTTATGGGGTAATTTTAATTTTTATAAAAAAATATTCTTTTGGTCTTGAAGATTTACAACTTTGTATTTATCAAAAAGAAAGACACAGTTACACCTTTGTACTTTCGTTTCGTTGTCAAAGGCGTAGAGATTCAAAGAGAACCTGGTCTAACAGCCACATAGCAAGCCCAGTGTAATAGCCCAATATAATATACGATATTGGTAAAGCCCAATTAGTTCACAAAAAAGCCCAATCAATTTGCACTCTTTGTTTAACACCCAGCCCAATCAAATGTTTTTATTTTTGTCATGTGGTAACCACGTGTTTGTTTGTGGAAGGAATATTATAATTTGGTTTATAATATCGAGAGAATAAAATTAGTACATAGACGTACATTAATTCATAAAAATATAATAATTTAATGAGTGGATAATGTTAATATATAAACCATTGTCAATGTTTGATCTAAGATTATTTCAATTAATTGGATTGCACTTAATCTGCCTCAAATTAAATAAGTTCATTATGGGATAAAGCTTAAGAGAAACAAGTACCGAATTAATTAAGGAAGAATCAGTTGACGTGGATCTAAGATTGACTTTGGTTTGAACTGCATTGCATATTTGTATTCACTGGTCTTTACATGAATACATGATGGACTCCTATATATTTACCAAACATGAGTGTGGCAATGCACAAAAGTACTTGGGAAAAGAAAGAGAAAGGCGACGAACGACCATGGTGAAGAAATAATGGCGATGCAATGGTATACACGGTGTATGGTGCATATTGATGTGATAACCACGATGGTATAATAATTGTGGTGGCATAGGAAGATGGAGGAATAAGTTCTGTTGGGTGAAGAATATGGTTCTTTTTAATGTTCTCCCGGAACAGTAAATACTCAAATATATACGGTCATTTTTTTTATATATATACGAACATTATATCAAGTTATAAAAAAAATAAAAACATGTTCTTAATTTCAAGGTAAATATAAGAGAGTAATAATTTTATAAAAATCTTTGTTTGTGTCTTGGGTGTACATGCTCTAAGCCTTACAAGTAATATGAAAAACTAAAAAATAAATTAATATTTTGAATTCGGTAAATTTATCATGATCATTGATCATGAATCCTAAAATGATTGCAGTAATCAAACGGGCATAGTTTTTATTATTTGTTTATTTTTCTTATACTACTATACTTCTCATTAGTAAAAGGATAATCATACATGTGCTTAGTAAGTTCTTTAAAACGTATGGATCTGAAGTTTGACTTGGGTTGACTGACATAATTAATCTGTGGTGTCAGATAAAGAATGACCTTTATGGTAAGAGGGGGCCTCTGATAACGTTTGACTATTGTTCCTGTTTAATTTAATTTTTTCCATCTCAGTATTAAAATGGGGTTGCTGCTCTTCTTCTTGACAAATGGGAATTCAACAGTCAACAATTGTTCACATTTTCCTGAATCCCACCAGATCCCACAGGCACTTAATTTTCCATTACATTTTGTTTTTGTTGTTTTGGCCAACTGATGTGTTTACCTTAATTGGTTTCCAAACATTTATTACGTTGTTGGATGGCTTCTGCAATTGCGTAGTAATCAATTGGTCTACATGCCATGCGCTATGTTCTCCCCTTGTTCTTTTTTGTCAAATTTATGTTAACAACATTTTAGAATAATTACTACTTTTGCTAAGAAAGTACATTTTATCGATTTTTTTTTCAAATCTTTAATGCAATAAACAATATTGAGAATTTTAAACCATTTCATTTTATAAAAATATTTAATATTTTAAAAAAGTTATTTTTAACTTTTTGTAAAACTTTTTTAAAAGTATAATCCTCGTCTAAATGTGTTATTCTAAGAAGCACTAATATCTTCTCAAACATAAGGCACGATACAATATAACACAAGATACATAAACACGTAAATTTTAAAATTTATAGAACATTGACACACACAATAAATAAATAAATATATATATATATATATAATATTTATGTGTATGTATAATATGATCATGAAAAATCATAAATTTTTTATTTAAATATTTTTAAATATGTGAGATATGAATATCAAATAAGTATCATCAAATATTAATATTTACACTGCACAAAACACGTGAACATAATAATTTTAAGAAGTGTCTGGATTTCTTAAGTGACAGCCGTCAGCGGGATCACAGCCAAGTTGAGTGTTCAATTAAACTACAATTAATATGCTAAATGCCACTAGGAAACTAGGTACTTGATTGTGGAAAGAAAAGTCCGAAAAGTCGAGCAGAGTAATTCGCCGTGTTGTAACAAATGAAATGATTAATGTTGGTTGAAAGAGAATGATGAATTATTTGTACTGTGAACACCTAGGTGAGAATAAATTGAAATTTTTACAATGGGCAAATGCAAAAGAAAAAAAAAAAGAAACAACCTTCTGATAATGTTAGAAATTTAATGCATGCCTGTTCAGGCCAGTTGCATATGAACTGTCCAACGGGTGCTGGTGGGGTCCATCACCAGGTTTCTCCATATGTCAATGTTTCTTTAACATAAATTTGGTGTCTTTGTGACCAATGAAAAGCCAATTCACTAACCATATGCAGTGTGCTCATCTCAAGTGCATGAGCCTTTGCTTTCATCTTCTTTTTGATACATGCTTTTAATGTGTTAATTTACTTTTAGTTAGCATGCCATGGTGGAGTTGTGGGTACCTACACTTTCTATAAACCATTTTCCATAGTACTCAAATTTATTCGATTTGATCGCATAACTCAAATTTTGCTTACAATAAGTTTAATTTTTAGACATAAATACTCATAATCAATTTTAAAGTTGTAGAAATGATAAATTTTTATTCTTGATGGTTGACATAATTCGTTTCGAATGTTTTACTTGAAAATTAAATATAATATGTGGTGATTTTAAATATTTTAGACAGTGGCGTCTGAAAGTTGCTCATTGAGAGTGCAATTAGCACTTCCCTTCCGACTTTCCTAATATTAGGTCCTCTAAGCCTTAATGCATAACTTGTGGCAAAATTTGGATGAGTTTGATTATGTTTCTAAGTCCTGAATGTATTGTTTTTTTGTCCTAAGTTTAAATTACAAGGTTAAGATGTATAAAATAATTACAGGCTTTCATTCTCTAAAAATTAAAAGTCATTGCACAAAATGACAAATCTATGATATATATCTATAGGAGATTGAATTAAAAAAGGGACATAACTTGTATTAAAATTTTTAGTCCATTTTATCTATCTAGAAGAATCACATCGCTGCAATCCTTTGTTTAAATTAGAAATGTGTACTCTTTTCAATAAACCATGCATACATATCATTCTTCACAAAAATGATGAAATGAACGTACAAAATTTGATACAAATTTTGTCTAAAGAAGAATTAGATGCACATCGCATCAAAACTCTTCACAACCTATCCGTTCATGTGAAACTAATGAAAATTATACATGTAATTAATATAAAGAAGTACTGCAATATTTGTTTTCCTTAACAAAAAAAAGCCCATTCCCACAACCTATTCTAACCAATAAGAAACTAGGGAAAAGGAAAACCACAATACCCTTCTGACAGTGTGGTAGATTGTCCGACACATTTGAAAAAGTTAAGTAGCATCCTCGCACCCTTATTGGGTAATGAAACCCTTTGAGGGATTCAACAATAACAATTAACAATTATAGTTTACAGAAAAATGCAATATCCCACAGCAGCAACAATATTGGCGCCTTTCAACCGAGATCTAAAACCTTTTTCACTGTCTCCCCCTTTTTTACTTGTTTTTTTTTTTTTTCCTCTCTTTCTTTATTGGAGAAATTCTCTAAAGTCACGAACCGTTACATTAAATATATTTCAAACAGACACACACACACAAAATGATAATATTTCAGAGAAGACTGATCACAAGATCCAACTGAAATACGAATTACTGTGTGATATAGCTAGTTTGAAATAGGTATATATGAAAAGGTAACGACGACTCATGACTGAGGGCCAGACAAGAAAGAATGAAATTGTCTAATAATTATATATAGTGAATTAATTAAGGTCTTTATCGAATCGTGTTGTACGTATCTTACTTGAGGAATTGAGGGAATTGGAAGGTGCTTGCATCCTCAACGCAATTGATCCAGCCAAACTTGTCCATGAAAGGGTTGGCCAATGATTCGGGTGGGTAGGCATCAATGCAGTCGCCCCACACATTCCTATCCCCGAGGTCCTTCATCACCTCCCACAAGCAGCTGTTGCATTTAAAGCCGGCCCCAAAGCTAATCATCAAGACCCTGTCCCCCTTGTGGAGCCTCCTCTTGGCCTCCATGTACCCCAGCACGTACCACAGGCTGCTAGCCGACGTGTTCCCGAAGCGGTGCAGCGTCATCCTCGCCGGCTCCAGGTCATACTCGCACAGATCTAGACTCATCCCAATCCCATCGATAACCGCTTTTCCACCCGTGTGGAGGCAGAAATGGTCCACGCCGGTCTTGAGATTCAGAGGCGATTTGGCCGTCTTAGGAGACTTACCAGCCCTCACTTTTTTGATAAGTGCCACTATTAGGAACCTCAATAGCTCCCTAGCGGGCAGTATCTTGGGCGAGAGGACCCTCAGATTGTCCACGAAGGCCCTGGTGGCCGCTTTGGGGAGATTCTTGGCGAGGTAAAACCCCAGCCTCCCCTCGTCGTCTTCCTTCTGGTTGCAGCAAAGATACGAGTCGTCTTTGGAGCCGTGGTGGGTCCTCACGAGGCACTTGAGCTTGAATATCACTTTATGTTTGAGGGAGGCTTTGTTGGTGAGCAGGATGACGCAACCGCCTGTGCGGAACAGGCAGTTGGCCAGTATCATGGATCTGTCGTTTCCCGAGTACCAGTTGGGGCTCAACGATTCTGACGTCACCAATAGGGCGATCTTGTTTTTCTGTGACTTGAACACGTGGCGGATGACGTCGAGCGACACGAGGCTCGCGCTGCATCCCATGCCGGTGAGGTTGAACGACTTCACGTCTTCCCGCAGCTTGTAACGGTTTACGATCCGGGAGGTTAGGGACGGGACGGCGGCCAGCATGGACACGTTCACCACCAGGACGTCGATCTCCGACGGGGAGATCGACGCCTTCTCCAGGACCTTCGAGATGCTGTCGTGGAAGAACTCCTCCATCTCCGCCACGCTGTCGGAGACCGAGGGGCTGGCTTCCCGGCCCTCGATGACGTTCCTTGGGGCGTAAGTTTCCTCGCCGATGCCGGAGCTGACCACCGCCTTGAGTAGGAACTTGTACTCGTTGAGGCCCAGGCTCTTGTTCCGGCCGATGATCTTGCCGCAGCACTCGGTGTCGAGCTTCCGGTCGTCGCCTGGCTTGTAGCACTGGTAGGCCAGAATGTAGCATTCCTGGTCCCTCCTCTGAATCAAAAACTTCCACACTTGGAAGCAAAGGTAAAATGCCGAAACGGCATAGAGTACGGTGAGAATAAACTCCATTATAGAGAGGAAGTGTGTTTGTGTCAATGCGGAGGAGAGGAATGGTAGATAGATAGTACAAAAGAGAATATTTGATGGATTTGAAATTCGAAGGCAAAGTGTGTTTTATAATAAGAAAGAGTTGGGTTAGTGAGTGAGTGAGTGAGTGAATGAGAGTTTGGGCATGTGAATTTGTGAAGCAATGGTGGCTAAAGAGATAAGATGACTGCGTCAAAATACACTACTGTTTATAGCTCCAACTCCCAACAAACTTTATTGAGAAGCTTTCGTGTCAATCTTTATTACAAGAAACAAATTAAAGGAAGCACTAGTCACACCATGGGCATGTGTATGCAAAGACTTTCCCTGCTCTACAAGGTCTCTTCTACGCAATAAACAATGCTATAGCCACAAGGTTTGCGCTGTAAAAATGAAATACATAAGGCAAAAGGTTGCATAGAATTATTATTATTATTATTATTATAATAATAATATTATTATAAAAACGGAAATGAAATTAGCCATTATAGTCTACAGGTAGCAGATTACCAGTTTAGTTATGCACATTTAAGGGGGAGGCATTGATCTTGCATATATAATATCTTTTGTGTATAGATTAATATATCTAGAGTGACTAAATATACTATTGGTTCATATTTGGACGTACAAGTGAATCAAAACAATATTTGCACGTACAGAGAAAATGAAAAATTAGGAACCGACACATGCGTTGCGTTTGGATCGTACGTGGTACAAAATAATTCAGACTTGGTTAGGTAATCCAATTCAATTTTTCAACAAGCCTTGTTTCGATTTGAGACGCGCTTTGCAATTAATTGAATTGGGGTTCGTTTCATGATCTACAGTTTAACCAGCTTGGACTTTTGGATCTCCATGGGTATGTATTTATGTACCTAACATATTAAGCGTATGATAAGATTCAAAATCTTTCTAAGGAACTTACCATCAAGGGAAACATTAATCTTCATATGTACGGAGTGCACTTATAGAAAGTCTTGGGCATGGTTTTGAGATATTATCCCAAATAAAAGTATATCCCAAAGTATATCACAATTAACATATTATTATTATTATTATTATTATTGTTATTATTTTAAATGTGAAAGAGAACTCATTTCAAAATTAACATAAGAATGTTATTATTATTATTTTTGAATGAAGAAGAGAACTCTCATTAATCATTCAAGAAATGAGTACAATCAAATAGGACTTCAGGAATGATAACAGATTGAAGGACACTCCTCAATTCAACTATTTTTCTGCCAAGTACAAGCAAATTTTGTTAAGTGATGTGCTTTCATGTTGCCTTCTCGTTTGGAGTGAGAAAAATGACATGAGAAAAAGACAAAAAGTAGAATGAAAGTAGCATATATGAGTCTTCTCATGACATAAAGTTTGAATAACTTTCAAACAATCACTCTCTCCTTCAAGATGTCTAAACACCATACCTTATGCAAGCAAAAGCCCCAATCCCTTCATTAAAATAAATTAACATGTCATTCAAAAAATTGGCAATCCCCGTCTCAAGTTACCATTCTGCAAGCATCACTTATAAAAGTTAGTCAAGGATGGTTGCATCAGTATTCAGGTGAAAAGGAAAGATATTTTCATGAAAAACCACATCACTTGAAATGAAAAATTCCCTGGAAACAAGGTTATACAATTTGTAACCCTTATAAGTTATGACCACTTGTATAACCAACAAACACTGTAACCACTGCTCTTGGCTGAAACTTGGTCATGTGAGCAACAATAGTGTAGACAAAGCATAAGAAACCAAAAGCCCTTAATGATTCATATGGAGGCATCTTAGCATAAAGCTTCAGGTAAGGAGATTGATACTACAGTATTTTGGCAGGGATCCAATTGATCAATTGAGTAGCAGTAGCAATGCAATCTCCCCAAAAAAGAAAGTGGAACCTTGGAGTGAAAAAACAATGCCCTTGCAATGTTCAAAAGGTGTTGATGCTTCCTTTCTACCACTGAGTTTTGTTGAAGAGCCTGACCACAAGAAAACTGGTGGAGAATTCCTTTTGAATGCAAAAAGGAAGTTAGAGCTAGCTCTTTAGCATTGTCACTTCTAATTCGTTTAATCACCTTATGAAATTGAGTTTCAATCATGACAATGAAACTGATTAGTCTCTAAGTTGCTTTTGATTTAGTTTTCAACAAAAAAGTCCAAGTGAACCTAGTGTTATCATCCACAATTGTAAGAAAAAACCTATGGTCATGATAAGTAGGAGAATGAAAAGGACCCCAAACATCACAATAGATTAAATCAAATGCATTAGCAGCTAAGTGATTATTAGAAATGTAAGGCAGTTTTTCCATTTTGGCAATTGGACAAATGTTACAAATACTAGAATCTGAAATACACTTTAAACCAGAAAAAGGAAATTTGTGCAAGACTTTATTTGATAGATACCCTAGTGTAGAATTCCAAATAGAATGGGAAACAGAATTTGCTGCATTGAGTGCATTTTATTGGAAACAAAAATGATCATAGAACTGGAAGCTGGAAACTTGCTTGGAGCTGCATCATCCTTGAAGAAATATAGACTTCCAAGGAGACTAGCCCTTCCAATCACCCTCAGGTTGTTGAGGTCCTGTATGAAACATTCTTTTGTGTTAAAAATCACTGCATAAGGATTTTGTTTCAGTAATGCAGCCACAGAAATAAGATTGACATGAAATTCATGAATGAACAAGACATTGTGCAGTTTGAGAGATTTTGACAATGTAACTGTACCAATGGCTTGAACTCTGACCTTATGACTGTTAGGTAAGGAAACATAAGAATTTGATACATTCATAGATGGAGTAAAATGAGTGAAAGAACAGGTTCTATGACTAGTAGCTCCTGAATCCAATCCATTCAGAACTATTGGAATCAACAGAACCTGAAGAAGTAGACAAGACATGACCAAGGTTTATATGATCAATTGTGGAAAGAATTGTACCTAAGGTATTTTCCTTCAGATTATCCACCTTAGGATTAGTTGTTGCAGTAACTTGTGCAGAAAGAAGACCCATGAGTTGCTGAATTTGAGCATTTGTTAAATGCAGGGGGGCTTTCAGAACCTACAGAATTTGCAGCAGCTGAAACTTCTGAGACTTGGTGAGCCGAGTTTGATTTGTGCTTGCCTTTCTTCTAATGAGGAGGATAGCCAATGATCTTGTAGCATTGTTCCTCGGTATGGCCAAGCACTCCACAATTAGCACACTTAGGTCTATCATTAGAACTTGCTTTCTTGTTGTCTTGAGTGTTTCTCACAGCAAAAGAGGCTTGAGATTCAGCATTGTTGCTAACAACCCTCTATTTCTCTTCTTGAATGACCAAAGAAAAGACCTTATTGATAGGGGGAATAGGATCCATTAAGAGAATTTGACCTTTTATGGCAGAATAGGAGTCATCTAATCCCATCAAAAATCCAATCACATATTCAGATTCAAGAAATTTCATGAAATGTTTAGTACCCTTATAGTTACATGAAAGCAATATTGGGCGATACTCTCCCAATTCAGTCCAAATCGACTTCAATTTTTTGAAATACTGAGTGATAGATAGCAAACCCTGTTGAGTGTTGGCTAATTCTTTCTTGAGCTCAAAGATTCTTAGACCATTTCCTTGCTGAAATCTGTCCTTGAGATCCTGCCATAACTCAGCTACTGTAGAATGAGCAATTATGCTTGTTGAAATGTCCTTGCTCAATGAATTGAGGAGCCAAGAACAAACAATGCTACTAATTCTATCCCAAGAAGCCATTAACATCTGATTATTCTCAGGTCTATGCAGAGAACCATCAACAAATGACATTTTGTTCTTGGCAATCAATGCCATTTTCGTAGATCGAAACTAAAAGTGAAAGTTATCACCATTGAGTTGTTGAGAAACAAGTAATAAACTAGGTCCATCAGAGGACGAGATGGAATAAGGATTTGTAAATTCTTTTGAGTAGTCATTGAAGAAAAAGGAAATTCGAAAAGGAAAAAAAAACAGAGAAGGTCTGAATTTCAGGGATTGAAATCTGAAACTGAAGAAACAAAAATCAGAGATTGAAACGAGAATAAGAATTTCTGCATAATCACCATTGAAATCCTCAAAGGAACTCTATGGAAACAACCAGGAACCTGAGGATTTGGGTGAAAAATACCTCAATGCTTTGTGAATTCTCCAGAAAATTACTGAAGAACCGCAGCAACAAGGAGTAGAAATCAGATCATGATGGTGACAAAAATTCAGATCGTGATAGGGAAGAGATTGTGGAAGGAAAATTCATCCGATACCATGTTGAATCTAGTGAGAATTGAGTTGAATGAGCGAGACTTGTATTGAATGAATGAATGTTAGGTTGCTTGGCTCACAAGCCAGCTATATGTACAAAGTCTGTTAGCTATTATACCAGCAACAGCAAAATCAGATAACAGAAAACATATTTTGTTATAAGAAGCCTTCCACTATCTTACTTGTTCAACAAGTTAAATAACTCTAGCTAATGAAAATACATTTCATTACTCTAATAACTTGAGCTCTGAATTTTCAAAGATAAATTTATTCCTCTCAATCCGAACACCATGTGCGATCACGGCCAAGACTCAGAGTTCGACCCACCTCAATTATCTCATTTTGAACAAAAGGTACTTACATCATCTCCCCAAATCATGGTTTGATAGCGATGCAAATCTAGTTCTCAGCAGCCGCAGAGGAGGAAACCACAATTTATAAATCTCTTCACACTCAAAGATGGCATGAAAAGTTGATTCTAATGCTTGTAGACATATGGGACAAAGATGATTACTTGAAATTCCCCGCTTTTCTAAATTACTTCTAACTGAAAGAATATCATGTAACAGCCTTAATAAAAAAAGGAATATTTAAATTCCAAAAAAATAACGTAAGAATGTTAATCATGGTTTTGTTTATATATATCACAGACAAAAGCTCTTGGTCGTTGTCAAGGATGGATGACACAATTACGACTCATTGCAAAAAGATTCACTATAAGTGCTCATAGAGCCGAAAAACAAATCATACAAAAAAAAAAAAAGATTCCCTATTAAAGAAGGTACATGATGATATCACCTAAAATAACATGTTATATTTCAAAAGTAAATTATCCCTTATTTTATTTTTATACCTAATTTTTTAAAACAATTATTTGTATTCAACAAGTCTTTCTTTTTCTTTTCGAAAAAGCAATTGTTATTTGTTTAACTTGTATTTTGGTCAACAAATAAATAACTTCAATAAGTTTTTATTTCATAGATCTCGATTTAGAGAAAGAAAAAAAAAACACTTCATCTTATAAGTTCTCAAGTTAATCTATGAAATTGAGTACCCAAATGTAGCTGTCCATAAAGACTTAAAGACCTTTGCAAAGAACCTTACAAATGATCAGTAAATGAAACTTGGAACTTTAATTTGTAATGATGATTGTTTTAATAAAATGATCAAGTACATAATGATGATACATATGATATTAAATACTACTATATATATTATACTTTTATTTACTACGTACTAATAATAAATAAGTATTAATAGTTAATACATAATAAAAATACAAAATTTTATATATAGAAAGTAACAAATTGCAACTCCCATCATTGTTGATGGTCAATAATCAAACTTATAACTTTAGACATTATGTAAACATTTGAGGATCAATGTATAAATAACAAATAATATTAGTTAAGTTTCTTGTTAATTTACGATGAAAATCGATCGACCGGATTTAAATATAACTGAAATATATAATTTCTCCATTTTTATATGGCTTCAAATTTCAAACATTTTGTGAAAGAGACCATAATCTTGAATTCTTGATATCGTATTAATAGCGAACATTAGCCATTGGTTGGTCTTGGATAAGAACGAGAGAGTTGCCCAAAAAGATCGCAAATGTCAATACTCTAGATAGTTTAGATATGGACGTATAAGTGCATGCATGCAATTCATCAATGATCTTTGTCCCCCCCCCCCC